>SNVD02015855.1:0-124040 GCA_013180625.2 Boswellia sacra | reverse complement strand
GTTATAAAGAGTTGAAGGAAGTTGCCTTGGTGAGGTTGTTCATCAAGAAGAACTCTTGGTGTGGTGTTATCAAGAGTTGGAAGATAAAGTCTTGGTGAGGTTGTTCATCAAGCAAGTTGTAAAGATTTCTACAACTTAGTTAAAAGCTTAGCTCGTGAAGCTAGGAGCCCGTGGACGTAGGCAAGGTTTGCCGAACCACGTAAATTGAGGTTGCACTCTCTCTATCCCTATGCTCTTTACATTTACTTGCACTTGTGATTGTTCTTTATTGCTATTCTATTGATTGCATTCTATTTTCATCTTCTTCACCTTTATTCTCAAAGAAAGGGTTAAATAATTTTGATCTTTCAAGAAAAGTTTTCTAATTCCGTATTGATAAATAAAAACCCAATTCACCCCCACCCTCTTGGGTTGCCATACCATGGAGTCTAAAAAGTGGTATCAGAGCAAGGTTGCTCAATTTTTTAAATCTTAACCGATTTTGAGCTATGGCAACTTTTTATTCAACTTCATATGTTGAGGGGCTTTCTATTTCTAGACCTCCATTTTTTAATGGAAGTGATTACTCTTATTGGAAAACTAGAATGAGTAGTTTCTTGAAATCTTTTGAGTATGATTTGTGGTCTATTGTTTTGGAAGGTCCTTTTGTTACTACCAATTGAAATGGGGAATGCAGCTTAAAGAACCTAAAGAGTTTAGTGAAGATGATAAAAAGAAATTAAGTTTGAATGTAAAGCTATGAATGTGTTGTATTGTGCTCTAGATAGAAATGAGTTTAATAGAATATCTACTTGTTCTACGGCACAAGAATATGGCACACACTTGAAGTAACTCATGAAGGAACTAGTCAAGTTAAAGAATCCAAAATTAGTATGCTAGTTCATAGTTATGAGCTTTTTTAGATGAAATCGGATGAATCAATTTCTGAAATGTTTACTAGATTTACGGATATTATTAATAGTTTGAAATCTCTTGGTAAATCTTATTCTAAGGTTGAAATGGTAAGAAAGATTCTTAGGTGTCTACCAAAATCTTGGGAGCCAAAGGTGACGGCAATTCAAGAAGCAAAGGACTTCACCAAAGTACCATTAGAAGAACTTATGGGTTCTCTCATGACTCATGAAATCACTTTGAAGGAGAATGAAGAAGAAGATTGTAAAGTGGCAAACATGTGCTTCATGGCTTTAAGAGAAAATGAGATAAGTATTCTAAACCATGATCCTAAGCTTTCATATGATGAATTACTTGAAGCATTCCAAAATTTACATGCGCAAGTTGATAAACAAAATTCAAAAATCAATGCTTTCAAAAAGAAGTCAAAAATCATGTTATCTCAATTAGAAGAATTGGTGGAAATAAATGAAGATTTAGAAAATGAAAATGAAATTTTAAAGCAAAAAGATTTTGAAAGTTTGGAAAGTCAAATATATTTTTTAAAAACTGAAAATGAGATTTTAAAACAAAAGGATTTTGATAAATTAGAGAAAGAAAATGTTATTTTGAAAAAGGAAAATAATGACTTAAGAAATATTGTTGATAGTTTTACAAAAAGCACAAAAATTTGAATTCTATGTTACAAAACCAAAGGTGTGTTTTTGATAAAAGAGGTTAGGATATAAAACTCATAAAAATCAAAAGTGTTTTAAAAACTATTTTGTTCATACATCTTCTAGGAATAATCCTAATCATTCATGTATTTATTGTGGAAGAAAATGACACAAAGTGCATTTTTGTTATATTAAGAGAAATCCTAATTTGAAACAAATATGGGTTCCAAAAAGTACTATAACTAACCCCCAAGGATCCAAGAACATTTGGGTACCAAAAAGTTTCTCTTTGAATGTTGATTATAGAAACAAAGGAGTGGCAAACACAAGTGTTACTTAGATAGTGGATGCTCAAGGCATATGACCGAAGATGCCTCCAAGTTCTCAAGATTAATCATGAATAAAGGAGGATATGTGACATTCGGTGATAATGCCAAAGGAAGGGTAATGGGACATGGTGATATTGGTAACCCTTCTTCACCTATTATTAAAGATGTTTTGCTTGTTCATGGTTTAAAACATGATTTGATTAGCATTAGTCAATTGTGTGATAAGGGATATTTTGTTACTTTTGAGCCTAATAGATGTGTGATTAAGGATGTTAGTAACAATAAGACATTATTTGTTGGTTATAGATGTGGTAATATTTATACAATTGATATTGATGTTAATGATCATGTAGAAAATTGTTTCATTGTTAATCATGATGCTTGGTTATGGCATAGAAGGTTAGGTCATGCTAGCATGGACACAATTTCAAAAATTTCTAAAAATGATTTAGTTGATGGTCTTCCAAAAAATAAAATTTGAAGAGGATAAGATTTGTGATGCTTGTATTTGGAAAACAAGTGAGAACTTCTTTTAAACAAAAGAAATTTATTTCAACAAATAAACCTCTACAATTACTTCATTTGGATTTATTTGGACCATCAAGAACTCTAAGCCTTGGTGGAAAGTATTATGTTTTTGTTATTGTGGATGATTATTCAAGATTCACTTGGGTATTATTCTTGAAAACTAAGAATGAGGCCATACAAGCTTTTTCAAAATTTGTAAAAAGAGTCCAAAATCAAAAAGGATATTCTATTGTGTCTATTAGGAGTGATCATGGTGGTGAAGTAGACAATGTTGCATTTGAAAATCTTTGTGATGAAAATGATTTTGAGCATAATTTTTCTCACCTAGAACTCCACAACAAAATGGTGTTGTTGAAAGGAAAAATAGGACTATCCAAGAAATGGCTAGGACCATTTTACTTGAAAATAATTTGCCAAAATATTTTTGGGCCGAAGCCGTTAATACCGCATGCTTTATAATCAATAGAGTCCATATTAGAGCTTTAATAAAGAAAAGTCCTTATGAACTTTGGAAAGGAAGAAAACCAAACATTGGATTTTTTAAAGTTTTTGGATGTAAATGTTTTATTTTAAACACTAAGGATAACCTTGAAAAATTTGATGCAAAAGCCGATGTTGGAATTTTTGTTGGCTACTCCAACCATAGTAAAGCATATAGAGTTTTTAACAAAAAGACTCTTACTATTGAAGAATCTATGCATGTTGAATTTGATGAAACTAATGTTATTTCTTCAAAGAATTTAGAAGATGATATTGTTGAGGTAGAAAGGCAAATCAAGGAATCAAGGCTTGACGAAAAGAGCCAAGATGAATTACAATTTCAACAAGAAAAGCTTGTGGAAGTAAATGATTCTTCCCAAGAATTACCGAAGGAATGGAGGTACGCAAAAGCTCACCCTAAAGATCTCATTATTGGTGAACCATCACAAGGTATGAGAACTAGATCTTCTTTTAGGAACTTTTGTAATCATTTTGCATTTGTCTCTCAATTTGAACCAAAATTTTTTAAAGAAGCCAAAAATGAGGAAAGTTAGATTTTGGCTATGCAAGAAGAATTGAACCAATTTGAGAGAAATCAAGTTTGGGAATTAGTCTCTAGACCTAAATATGACTAAACCCCTTAGTCAAGCTATATTTTGCATAATTCGAAGAGAATTAGGGATGATGGATATGTCTTAATTTTGTTTTTTTATATGATGATCTTTGAATGGTAGCATATGTTAAGGGGGAGAATATATTTAGGGGGAGTAGTTAATTTGATTACATCTTTTTGATGATAACAAAAGGGGGAGAAATAGTTGGATTGCTTATATTCATAACAAGTGCCATTCTTTTTGCTTATTTGATTTTATTTTCATTCTTGATTTTAGATTATATAAAGCAATCAATGGTTTGTCATCATCAAAAAGGGGGAGATTGTTAGCCCTAAGGCTACATGATAATTTTGATGATAACAATACACATTGATTAATTGAGATTTACTAACATGTTTATTTATGTGCAAGAGTAAGATCATTGAAATAATTTTAAAATCAAGAAGAGGCTTATTAAAATGAAGTGTTGAAGCTAAGGAGAAGACTACATGTTAAAGGCACCAAAGTTTAAGAACAAGGATTGACTCAAGGAATGTGACACATGAGCAATGTTCAATCAATTGGTCATATATATCTCTACAAATATCCAAATGACATGATTCTTGAGCCTTTGGAAAGCTTACTCAATTTATAACATTTCATATGTTTTAATGAAATTCAAATTTCAAGTGCAAGGTTGTCCAAATCATTATGCAATTTGAAAGACAAATGGAAGCAGCTGACATGAGCACCGAATACTCCTTTGGACATATCTTGAGCTAGAAAAATCAAAATGACTTGATTCTTGCGGCATTGAAAGATGACTTAATGAAGAACATTTCATATGTTTTGAAAAAATTCAAATTTCAAACAGAAGGCCGGCATAATTGACATGCAATTCGGTGGACTGACACAGAGAAGAAAAATCAACTCACATGAGCACCGAATGGTGTTTTGGCCATATCTTAAGATAGAGATATCCAAATTCTTTGATTCTTAATGTTTTGGAAAGCTTATTCAAATATGAAGATCTTTTATGTTTTGAAGAAATTCAAATTTCAAACGGAAGGCTGACAGAATTATCATTCAAGTCAGTGGACTGACACATGGAAGAAAAATCAAGTCAATTGAGCACCGAATGGTGTTTTGGCCATATCTTGAGCTACAGATATCCAAATGACTTGATTCTTGATGCGTTGGAAAGCTTATTCAAATGTGCAGATCTTTTATGTTTTACAGATTTTCAAATTTCAAACGGAACATTGACAAAAATGGCAGACAAGATTACGGTTTTTATGGTGGGCAGAAAATTTGGAGATGGTGTCTTCACTTGATTAAGTTCATCTCATTTGCCTATAAAAGGAGCCATTCTCCCATGCATCATTCAAGTGCAAGAGAAGCATTTTATCAAGCAAAAAGCAAGAGAAATATCAAGTCTAGAGAGCTTTTATATTATTATCTACTCTTTGAAGAGAGTTATACTTTTGTTGTAAAAATTATCTTTGTTCTTGTATTGTGGTGAGAGTGAGATATTATTGTAAAGGATAATAGTTATCCTTGAGAGAACTCTTATGTGTGTTATCAAGAGTTGAGGAAAGTTGCCTTGGTGAGGTTGTTCATCAAGAAGAACTCTTGGTGTGGTGTTATCAAGGGTTGAAGGAAGTTGCCTTGGTGAGGTTGTTCATCAAGAAGAACTCTTGGTGTGGTGTTATCAAGAGTTGAAGGAAGTTGCCTTGGTGAGGTTGTTCATCAAGAAGAACTCTTGGTGTGGTGTTATCAAGAGTTGGAAGATAAAGTCTTGGTGAGGTTGTTCATCAAGCAAGTTGTAAAGATTTCTACAACTTAGTTGAAAGCTTAGCTCGTGGAAGCTAGGAGCCCGTGGACGTAGGCAAGGTTTGCCGAACCACGTAAATTGAGTTTGCACTCTCTCTATCCCTATGCTCTTTACATTTACTTGCACTTGTGATTGTTCTTTATTGCTATTCTATTGATTGCATTCTATTTTCATCTTCTTCACCTTTATTCTCAAAGAAAGGCTTAAATAATTTTGATCTTTCAAGAAAAGTTTTCTAATTCCGTATTGATAAATAAAAGCCCAATTCACCCCCCCTCTTGGGTTGCCATACCTGGGTCAACATGGTTGACTAGCAGAGGTGAAAATGAAGGGTTTTACTCCATTTTTGTGCAACTTGCTCCAAAACTCCTACAAACATCAAAACCACACAAAAACATAAAAATACCAAGGAATATAACAAAGAAACATGGACGAATTGATATGAAAATGATATATAAATAGACACCTATCAGTCATGCACATGATTATTTTGACAAACTTTTAATTAAAACATTGGTTTATATTCTTTCTTATTTTACTATTTCTAGAAGTCTTTATTAAGAAGTATTAGATTCATATATGTTGAATATCTCTCGTTATATTATGATATCATTCTAGTATCCTAGTTCACTTCGAAGAATATTTTAGAGTCCTAATTTACTTAGGAGTTCATTTATATCACTTCCTATATTATTGATCATTATCCTATTCCTACCAATTGAGTTTGATTAAGATTCTACAGGATATTGATGAGAAGGGCAACTGAATTTCACACTATATATAATGTTGTTTCATATAACTTATATGTAAATGTGTTACTGCATTTCAAAAAATTGAGAAGAGCTTCAACACAAAATTGAAATGCATCTTTGATTATGTTTCATGAGAGTTTTCATTCATGTATCAGAGGTTGTGATCATGCATGAATTTCGTTTATGTTTGTTTGAGTTAGTATTCACTCGAAAAAACTTGTGAGTTAAGTGCTTTTGTAATTCAATATCAAACACCGTTGTTTTGTGTTACTTAGCAATATGTCGTTAAGTTGTCAACAACAAAGAGTGGGCTGTGTCACTAGAGTTTAAGATCTCATTAGGATTTTGTTTTACAAAGATTAGGTCAGTGTGTGAGAGTGAGTTAGCACTATAAAGATACCTAAAGATTAGACAAACAAGAACTTAGTAAATTATAGCTCTAAGTTGTCTGTGGACGTAAGTTTTTATAGCTGAACACGTAAATCCTCCTATGTCATTTTATATTACAGTTTGTAGTTATATTACCTATAACTAATCCATACTTTCAGATCTCACAATTGGTATCAGAGCAAATTCACTGACATACAAGTGAAGAAAGATCATGTTGATTTGAAGGCATGGAGTTTATACGAAATGGAGGATCTAGATCACAACCACCGATTCTTGATGATGGTGATTGTTCATATTGGAAAGTGAGAATGATGATATCTATCAAATCACTTCATGACAGGGCATAGACCAATGTTCTAAGAGGTTGGACACCACCAACGCAATTGAATGCATTCGAAGCTTCAGAACTTAAACCTGAGGAGGAATGGCATGATGAGGAATACAGGCGTTCTAGTTGGAATTCAAAGGCATTCAATGCGATTTTTACAGCTGTTAATCTTAACAACTTTTATCAAATTTCAAGATGCAAAGTAGCTAAAGAAGTTTGGGACATTCTTGAGGTAAAACATGAAGGTACAACTTCTGTTAAAATATTTAAATTGATGAGATTGAATTCACAATTTGAGAATCTAATGATGCATAAGGATGAGTCAATATTTGATTTTTATTCAAAGCCGTGTCATATTACAAATTCTGCATATATGCTTGAAAGAACTTTTACAGATGCAGAAATTGTAGTAAAATCATTAGGTCTATTCCTGATAAATTTCAACCAAAGATCTCTACCATTGAAGAAGTAAAGAACACTGATGAGATGAGGTTGATGAACTTGTTGGCATTCTTCAGAATTTTGAGATTAATCATAACACGAGGAAGCAAAAAGGTGAAAGCATTGCATTCACTATTAAGACTGAAAAATCTGTTGATGAAGGTAATGATGAGTTTGATGAAACTGATTCAAAACAGATTGCTTTTCTAACAAAGAATTATGTTAAGTTCATGAAAAATAATTTCAGGAAAAAGAATCAAGGAAAGGTGTCAAGCTCAAGTGATGATAAATTCAAAAAATTTAGCAAGGAGAATGACAAGAAAAGTCCAAAATAACCTGATAAGGAAAGGGCAGATTCAATGCTATGAGTGTTCTGGTTATAGCATTTTCAATTCGAATGTGTTAATCTCAAAAAGAAGAAGAGCAAAGGAATGTCAACTACATCGAGTGATGATTCAAAGACTGATTCAGATGATCAAGAATGCATTTACAACTTTGTGGTATTCACTGCATCTGTAGCTAATATAGGAAAAGCTATTATGTCCAGTATAACAGAAAATTGTAGTAAAACTAATGATGAACATTCAGATGCAGAAAATGATCCTGAATATTATGAGGAGTTACAAGAAACATACAATGCACTCTATACTGAATGGTTAAATCGGAAAGAGGAAATCAAAACTTTGAAGAAGGAAAATGAAACACTAAAATGCAAGAAAGCCTTTGCTGAAATTGCATCAGTGAACTAAAGTTTGTTTCGAAAGATGAAAAAAAGAACATGTTGAGAAAATTACAGCAAAATTGGTTGAAAGTAGAAGGCTTGTTGATCAACTCAAAATTGGGTCTACAAAACTTGACCAGGTTTTGAGCCTTGAAAGAAATAGTTGCAACAAACATGGTATGGGTTATTCAGAAGGTAACGTTGCATCTTCATTAAATATTATGTTTGTAAAAGCTTCAACATCAAGTAATATATCTGAACCTAGCTCAAAAAGGCCAAGTCCTAGCTCAAAATGTAATGATGTTCTTGTGTCTCCTTTGAATTCTTTTAAATCTAGTCCTAAAAAGGGAAGAAGATTTGTTCGAACATGTTATTTTTATGGTATCAAAGGGCATATCAAACCTAGATGTTTTAAATTACTGAGTCTTTTGCATGAAAGGTCAAAACAGTTCAAGTAGTTGCCTAAGACACGACAGCAATTGGTTAAGAAAGACAAAACAACCTGTAATGTTGCTCTTGTTGCACTTAATGATTCCAATGACAAGTGGTATTTTGACAGTGGTTGTTTCAGGCATATGAGTGAAAATAAAAAGTTTTTGAAAAAGTCTTAAGTCATGCAGGGAAGAAAATATCATATTTGGTGACGGTGCAAAGAGTAAGGTGATTGGTGAGGGTACTTTAAATGTTAAAAGTTTACCTGAATTTCAAAATGTTTTGCTTGTTGATGGATTGAAAGCTATTCTGATTAGTATTAGTCAAATATGTGATGACATGTATGTTGTTAACTTTTCTCAAAACAATTGCATGGTTTTAAATGATGTAGGAAAATGCATTCTAGAAAGAAATAGATCTTTTGATAATTTTTACTTGGTAACAAATGCATTTCATGCTAGGATTTCAGATTTGGAATTATGGCTTCAAAAGTTAGGACACTTAAACTACGAAGACTTGGTTAAATTAACTAAGTTAGGTGTTGTTAGAGGTATTTCTAAATTTAAAGATAGATCTAACAGGATATGTGGACCATGTCACTAAGGAAAGCAAATTAGAGGGTCACATAAGTCTTCGTCACATCTTAGCACGTCTAAAATACTTTATTTGCTTCACATGGATCTCATGGATCCTATGCAGATTGAAAGCATTTCTAGTAAAAGACATGTAATTGTTTATGTTGATGATTTCTCTAGATACGCTTAGATTGATTTTATTACAAAAAAGTCTGACACATTTGAAGCTTTCAGGAATCTTTGTGTTAAGCTTGAAAATAAGCAAAACAAGAACATCGACAGGATAGTGAGGATAAGGAGTGACCATAGCAAAGAGTTTGCAAATGTCAGCTATGCTAATTTCAGCAAATACCATGGAATTGCACATGAATTTTTAGGCCTCAAAGCACCTGAACAGAATGGTGTTGTAGAGAGAAAGAATAGGACACTTTAAAAGATGGCTAAGGGGATGCTTAATAGCAAAAAGTTGACCAAAAGGCTATGGGCTAAAGTAATAAACATTTCTTATTTTATTTCAAATAGAGTTTTTCTAAGACCTAGCACTAACGAAACTCCTTATGAGATTTTAAAAGTAAGAAAACCTAACTTGAAGTATTTTCATGTTTTTGGACGCAAGTGTTACATCTTAAACAATAGAGAGCAGTTAGGTACATTTGGTCCTAAAAGTGATGAATGAGTCTTTGTGGGATATGCACTAAACAATAAGACTTTTCGCGTTTACAATCTTTGAACTGAGACTATAATGAAGTTTGCAAATGTAGTGTTCGATGAACTTGATGATTATGCAAAATATTCTCATGAAGAAAGTATAACCAGCTTCACAGTCAGACCTTTCTTTGAGATTAGATTCTCAATTCCTAATTTCTGTGATACGAAAAGTACAAGAAAAAAAGAGCAGGCAAGGGATGAGAAAATACAAAAAGTTCAGCACTAGTCAATAGTAACAATAAAGAAGATTCTGTTATGAAAGAGGAAACAACTACTGTTATATCAAATGCAACAACGACATCTGACAACACAAACTTGGATAGAAACTTAATCAAAATTGATGATGAGAGAAAAGATCCGCCTTCTTGGATATAAAAGGCACATCCAACCAACTCAATCATTAGAAGTCCAGATGGCATGATGAAAACCAGAAGTAAGGTAAGAAATCAGGTAAGATTTGCTTGTTATGTTTCATTAATTGAGCCTAATAATATGAAAGAAGCTTTAAAAGAGGATGTTTGGATTCAGGCTATGCAAGATGAACTTAATCAGTTTAAAAGACATGAAGTGTGGGAATTAGTTTCTAGCCACAAAATGCAAATGTCATTGAAACTAAGTGGATATTTAATAACAAAACTGATGAGAATGGACAAACAGTTAGAAATAAAGCTAGATTAGTGGCACATGGTTACACAAAAGTAGAAGGCATAGACTTTGATGAAACCTTTGCATCAGTAGCTAGACTTGAGCCTATCAGATGAATTCTTGTTATTGCTTGCTTGCTTAATTTTAAATTGTATCAAATGGATGTTAAGACAACCTTCTTGAATGGCATTTTTAATGAAGGGACTTTTGTTGAATTTGAAGATCCTAAATATCCTGCTTTTGTGTACAAGTTGCACAAAGCTTTGTATGGTTTGAAACAAGCTCCTAGAGCTTGGTATGAAAGGTTGATAAATTTTCTTATTAAGAGAGGTTATACTAGAGGTAGCAATGATGAGACTTTTTTCTATCAAACATGCAACTAGTTATTTTATTGTTGGTCAAGTGTATGTGGATGATATTGTATTTGGCTTAACTAACAAAGTCAAGATTGATGAGCTTATTGAGTTGATGCAGGAAGAGTTTGAGATGAGCATGGTAGGAGAATTAAATTTCTTTCTTGGATTACAGGTTAAGCAAATGGATGATGGGATATTCATATCTCAATCAAAATATGCTAAGAATCTTGTAAAGAAATTTGAACTTGAAAAGATAAAACCTATGAGAACTCCTATCTATACTAACTTGAAACTTTCAAAAGATGATACAAGAACGGAGATTGATGCTAGTCTGTATAGAAGTATCATTGGCAGCTTATTGTACCTCATTGCGAGCAGACCAGATTTATGTTTCAGTATAGGACTTTGTGCAAGATTTCAAGCAAATCCTAAGGAATCCCACTTGGTAGCAACCAAGAGAATCATTAGGTATGTTCATAGAACTTATGACTATAGGATATGGTTTTCTAAAGAAACAAATGCTTGTCTTGTAAGGTTTGGTGATGCTGATTGGGCACGGAATGCAGATGATAGGAAGAGCACATCAGGAGAATGTTTTTACCTTGGTACTAACTTGGTTTCTTAGCATAGCAAAAAGTAAAATTCCATCTCCTTGTCCACTGTAAAAGCAGAATACATTGCAGTAGGGAGTTGTTGTACACTACTACTTTGGATGAAGCAAATGCTAAGTGATTATGGTATTAAACAAAACCTATAACTGTGTTTTGTGATAATACTAGTGCTATAAATTTTTTAAAAAATCTAGTCCAACATTCTAGGACAAGACATATTGACATGAGACACCATTTTATAAAAGAGCTTGTAGAGTTAAAGGTGATACACATTGAACACATCTCCATTGAAAATCAATTGGCTGACCTTTTCACCGAGGCATTAAATGCAACAAGATTTGAGAACCTAAGAAACGCCTTAGGCATTTGTCAGTTTTCTAAATTAGCATTGCTTTATGTTGTGTTAATTATATCTGCAATATCATAAGTTTTCTTCCAATTAAGCACGTGTGACCTGTAACATCTGTTATGTTCTATTGAGATATTGGTTAAATAAATGAAAAAAAATACAGAGAGGGCTATCCATATATGATGTGTAAAAACCATCCTTGAGAGTAACCTTACTCACTCAAGTGAAAAGAGCTATCTCTATATTGTGTGAAAACTACTGTATTTAATTCATAACCCAATCTGATTAGTTTTTGTGAATATGTCAAAATGTTATTTTTTGACATCTCAATTGAATGAAAAATAAAGTTAAACAACTTTCTTATATTGATTGCAAGCAACTTTGAAATATGCTGTTTTAAAATGAGTCATTTGATGTCTAGATATTGTTGTTATGTTAACTATAATTGTTTTCTGTTACGTTATTTATAACATATGATGTCTTTTGTGCCTGACTGAAACTTGATTTTCTTATTTGTCCATGTGTCAAAAGTGCCATGTCAACATTATTGATTTGAATAGGGGAGTTTTTAATGGTGGGAATCCTTGGTTTTATAAAATTCCTTATTTTAATCAAAATCAATTTTGGAATTTAAGTCATTAATTACATTAATGGGTTTGTTTTGGAAAATCAAATTTGGATTTGTTTTGGAAACTGAATTGGACTAGGACTCTTTTCTTTCCAAGTATATCACAAACTCAGTTAGGGTTATTGTCTTTTATCATATATTGCATTGCATTCTACCCCTGGCCTCTTCAAACCCTTGCATAGCAGCAATATAGATCACAAAAACTGCAATGGCATCTTTGACTGAATCTAAGAAACCCACTAGCAACTCATCTTTATCAAGTGATTTTGGAGAGCAAACCAGTCATGACAGCTCGCAGTCACAATAGTCACAACAACATGCAGAGGTTTTGATTGATCCAACAATTAGTGATGATGAAGAAATTCTAGTTGGGCAAATGAAGCATAAGATCAAGCCCAAGGCTAACTAGTTTCTCACCGTTGAAGTGAAGAACAATTTTTTGAAGTACACTTTGAAGAGGAAGTTATAGATTGAAAGGCTAGTGAAGGTTTCTGATTTTAATAAATATGGCCTAGGTGAGCTTCTTGAGTCCATCTATGAGAACCAAACAATAAATAATTTTCTACCTCTTATTATGATTCTCATTCAAGAGTTTTATGCTAATATACCTAATTCAATTAATGATCATAAGAGTTTTTATTATCACAAAGTATATTGTAAAGGTAGATTGGTGAAGTTTTTCTCCCAATGTAATTACCAAATTCTTTGATATTCCTATTGGGAGTTTATATTCTGTTAATGATAGTTTTGAGATGGAAGTTATTCTTAAAGAGTCAACCGGTCGTAAGTTTTGAAATAGAACTCAAAAGATGGGATTGATCAAAAATATCTTATTAAGAAGTATAGGGTCCTGCATAAGATGGCACAATTTGATTGGTTCCCTTCAACCCATGAAAATCAACTTAGAGATGATAGGGTGAAATTTCTGTTCTGTTTGGGCACCAATAGACCAATTAATTTAGGTTTGTGGATATATAAGATGATTGTTTAGATTGCACCTTACAAATTCGATTATCATTTGCTTGTGTTTCCTTATTTGATTCAAGGAATTTTAGCCCAAAATTGTGTTCCTATGAGTTCTAAAGGGACATCTGAAATTCTGCCTAAGCCTATCACAAAAGGCTTCTTGTCTAGATTGCATGACAAATCTGATTGACTTGATAATCCTCAACTGAGACCAAGGAGGGTCAAACCAAATCCAATGAGTAATGTGAAAGAATAACTTACTCCAATCAATGTTATTCTAGTTGACATTGTGCAGGATATTAAGGATATCAAGGCAAAGCAATCTAAGTTAGAAAGGAAAATTGATGGCAAAGAAACTGTAGATGAACACGCTTATATGCAAACTGATGAAATAATGGAAGAGCATCTAGAGGTGACTAGGCTAGAACAGGAACATGCTAAATAGATTGTTGTTATGATTGATAAGGCAGCAGAGAAGAAGAACAAGAAGAAGAAAAGGATAAAAAGAAGAAATCAAAAGGCATTGAGCTGAAGAATTAGAAAAAGGTCAAACTTTCCAAGAAGAAATCTGCCAAGAAGCAAACTGCTGCAGAAAAAGCTTCTGATCAACTTCCAGAAGAACCAACTCATGTACAAAGCTCAAATGAACCATTACCAGAAGAACTAACTTAAGAGGAATCAACATCACCTGTTCCTACTCCACAAAATACTCCACCACATCATGAAGAACCTCCACCTGAACCAACTCCTAAACCAGAGAAAGCAGCAGAGAAGATTCCACCAGAACTTACAACTGAATCATTTATGGGGTTGTCTCACAATGTTGAAACTAGTGTTGAAAAGCTTGACATAACTATCTGCAAGATTGTGGCAAAAGTTTTTGATCTTTTTCTGATACAACAGCACAGTAGGACACTTCAATCGCTTCTGAGCAGACTACTTAATCTACCACAGGCAAAAGGTTCAAGATCATAGCTGGCAAGTCCAAGAAAATACCTGGACTACCACCCATACTACCCGTTCGCAAATCAACAAGATGTAACTGATTTCATATCCGTTTTTTGAACTTTATTTTTCCTTTCCATTCTATTTTTCAGTTTTTGGAACTTGTTCCAAAGCCAAGGAGGAGAAGGTTTCTGACTTTTATTTGTTTTTTTGTGTTCGTTTTACTTTGATCTAAACTGATCATTACTTGGATTAGTGTGTTAGTCAAGGGGGTGTAAGAGGGAGTAATAGTATAGTTTTTGCTCTGATCTTTGATGCATTTGCACTTTGCAAGAACTCATCTCTTTTGCATGCATATTTAAATTGTCTGCTTTGTGTTTGATTAACTTTGATTTCTTTGCAGCAATTTATTTCATTTTAGTTAATTAACATTGATTATTGTGATGTATTATTGGCTCTAATAATTCAACTTGCAAGTTATTTGCTATGTTAGTCACGTTAGCTCTAATTACTCTACTTGCAGGTTATTTGATTTTAGTCATTTTTTTGTCATGACTGTTTTTGTTATATGGTTGACAATTGATATTTTGTTATCACTCTTGCAGTGGTACTTTCAGTTATGTTTTGTATAATTTTATTCAGTTGCATTAGACATGTGCTTACATGCGGATCATTGTTCAGAAACAGTTTGATGTTTCTATCATACGTTACCAAAAAGGGGGAGATTGTTAATGTCAAACGTAACATCTTGGCATGTGCCATGCACATGATTATTTTGGACAAACTTGTAATTAAAACATTGGCTTATATTCTTTCTTATTTTACTATTTCTAGAAATCTTTATTATGAAGTATTAGATTCATATTGAATATCTCTCGTTAGATTAGGATATCATTCTAGTATCCTAGCTCACTTCAGAGAATATTTTAGAGTCCTAATTTACTTAGGAGTTCATTTATATCACTTCCTATATTATTGATCATTATCTTATTCTTATCAATTGATTTTGATTGAGATTCTACAGGATATTGATGAGAAAGGCAACTAAATTTCACACTATATATAATGTTATTTCATATAAGTTTTATGTAAATGTGTTATCTCATTTCAAGAAATTGAGAAGAGCTTCAATGCAAAATTGGAATGCATCTTTGATTATGTTTTATGAGAGTTTTTATTCACGTATGAGAGGTTCTGATCGTGCATGAATTGTATTTATGTCTATTTGAGTTAGTATTCACTCGAGAGTTGTGAGTTGAGTGTCTATGTAATTCAGTATCAGACATCGTTGTTATGTGTTACTTAACGGTGTGTTGTTGAGTTACCAGCAATAGAGAGCGGGTAGTATCATTAGAGTTTAAGATCTTGTTAGGATTTTGTTTTAGAAAGATTAAGTCAGTGTGTAAGAGTAAGTCAACACTATAAATGCACTTAAAGATTGTACAAGTAAGAACTTAATGAATTGCAACTCTAAGCTGTCTGTGGACGCAGATTTTTATAACTGAACCACGTAAATCCTCCTGTGCTATTTTATATTATAGTTTGTTGTTATATCACATATAACTAATCCATACTTTCATATCCCACACTAAACAATTTTTTTTAGATATATATATAAATTTAACGTATGTCTTAAAACATATATCAAGAATATTGAAAAAATAAAACCATATTTATTGTTTATGCTTCTAATAAAGGGCTGTACTAAATTTGTGAAGGTAAGGTGAAGCAACACAGTGATTTTTTTTTTTAAATGAAAAGATTTAAATGAATATATGAAAAATAAAGGGGGGTAACTAATGTGTAGCTCCCTATTATTTGGCAATACGTCCAAGTCTACCAATCTTTTTGAAAATATTTGCCTAAACCCCACCTAGCATTCTCCGGTTTGTTAATTAATATTTTGAAGGGTAATTTAATAAAAGCAACGAAAATATAAAATTAACAAGATATAAAATAAATAATTTATAAATAAAAATGAGAGATCTAAAGTATGAAGTTATGAGCAATATAATAGAAAACTGTAAAGTAAAATGGCCTAGGAGGATTTTACGTGGTTCAGTATAAAACCTACATCCACGGACAGCTTAGAGCGGTAATTCACTAAGTTCTTATTTGTACAATCTTTATTTAAGAACGTTTATAGTGTTGATTCACTCTCACATACTAACATAATATTTGTACAACAAAATTCCGTCAAGATCTTAAATCTAGTGACACTACCTACTCTTTGTCGTTGACAACTTAACAACACAGTATTAAGTAAAACAAAACCACGATGTCTGATACTGAATTATATAAACACTCAACTCGCAAGTTCTATTAAGTGTATACTAACTCAATCAGACCTAACCAAAATTCATGCACGACCACAATCTCTTATACATGAATAAAACACTCATAAAACAAAATCAAAGAAGCATTTCAATTTTGCATTGAAGCTCTCCTTCACTAATTTTTGAAATGCCGTGACATATACACACATATGAGTTATGTAAAGTAACATTATATATATATAGTGTGAAACCCAGTTATGCTATCTTTCTAAAATCCTATAGAATCTTAATCAAACTCAGTTAGGATAAAGGATCATAATTTAGGAAGTGATATAAAAAATCTCCTAAATGGAATAGGACACAAGTAAATATACTTCTAATTTAACTAGGATACATTAATAATGTCCTAATTAAAAGAGATATTCATTATGAATCAAATACTTCCTAATATAAACTTTTAGAAACAGTAAAATAAGAAACAATATAACATCTTGTTTTAATTACAAGCTAGCCAAAATAATTATGTGCATAATACATGCTTAAGTATCATGTTTTTTACACCAACAATCTCCCTCCTTTTTGGCAACTTGTGATGAAAGCATCAAACTATTTCTAACCTAAGAAAAGCATACAAAGATAAGTCTAAAGCAACTATAAGCATTTATATGCTATCTAATAGAAAATATCATACTAAAAGAAATAACAACTTTGCAGTTATAAACCACATAATAGAATAAGACATAATAGAAGAATGTCTTAATGTAAATGTCTTGCAAAACAAATCAAAGCCAATATGACAATCCTGTCAAACAACATTCAAGTTTATATGCAATAGCATAATCAGAGCTAAAATTGAAATGCGGCAGACAAAGAAATAAACAAGTCAAATATGTAGGTAAAAACATAAAACAAAGTAAAGTAAATCCTGCAAAGTAACAAATCAAAACATAAGTCATAAAGCAGTTCAAATTCAACTATAAAGACTCCCCCTTACTTACTTCCCCTGAATTCAAGTAAGAATTAATTCAACCAAACACAAACACCAAAAATAAAAATCAGAATCAGAAACCTATTAGAAACCTCTTCTCCCCCTTGGTTTCATAACAAGTTTAAAAAAAAATAAGCTGAGAGCAAATTAATAAAGTCAGGCAGATTTACGAATAGGACGTGAAGAGAAACGCCCATATCTTTTCTTGGTGCTAGCAGCTGTAGTCTTAAACTTCTTGCTTGAGGTGGATGGAGTAGATGGCTTAGAAGCTACAGGAGTATCTTGCTGCTCGATGTGTTAGTAGTGGAAGCAGTAACTTCAGCCACAATTCATCTGATCTCTCTTTCTCTTTTCTATGCACTTGTTTCTATGTTATGGGCCATCTCCACAAGGGATTTAGCAGTAATGGCTGAGGGAAGCTCTTCTGTTGGCTGCTCTATCTTAGGAGCTCGGTCATGTGGGTGTTCTACATCAAGTGGTGATGACTGTTGTGGTATAGAAACAAGTGGTTCTACTGCAGGAACTGGTTCATTGTCATGTACTTCTTCAGGAGTTGGTGAAGATTGTGGTATAGCTGAATCTTTTTTAGTTGGCTTGTCTGACAAAGATTCATCCTACAGTTCTAGAACTGCTGCTGTTACATGCTTATTTTTCTTTTCAGATTTATGTTTCACCACTTTGACCTTTTCTTGCTCTTCAGTTCAGTTCCTTTAGCTTTCTTATTTGATTTCTTTTGCTTTTTTTTTCTTTTCTACTGCCTTGTCTATCTCAATGGTATTTGTTCATCTTAATCCTCCATCGGCATTTGCTCTGTTTGATGCTCTTGCATTACATTGTCAGTTTCCATGGGTGGTTGTTCTTCCATAGCAATAGATTTTCCAGCAAACTTCTACTCCAATTCAGATTGCCTTACTTTGATGTCCTTGATATCCTGCACAATATCAGATAAAGTAGAATTTATTAAAGCAAGCTGCTCTTCCACATTGCTCATTGGATTGTTTCTAACCTTTCTTGGTCTTGATTCAGGGGTGGCAAATCACTTTTCTCATGCAATTTGGTCAAAAAACCTTTAGTGATAGGCTTAGATAAAATTTAAGAGATTTCGTTAGGGCTTATAGGTACACCGTTTTGTGCCCAAATTCCTTGAATCAAATAAGAAAACACAAGCAAATGATAATTTGACTTATATGATGTAATTTGAACAATCATGCTATAGATCCATAAGCCTAAATTAATTGGCCTATTTGTGTCCAAACAAAACAAGAATTTCACTCTATCTTCCTTGACTTAATTTTGATGAGAAGAGGGAAACCAATCAACTTGAGCTATCTTTTGCAAAACTCTATATTTCTTAGTAAGGTATTGTTGATCTATTCCCTCTTTTGGATCCCCAACCAGATCATCACGACCTGTTATCTCCTTAAACAGGGTCTTCATATCAAAATTTTCACCAACAGAATGCATGCTTCCAATGGGTAAATCAAAGAAAGTATTTATGACATTCGGCGAAAACTTCACAAATTTTCCTCTACAATATACCTTGTGATAATGAAAGCTCTTCGGGTTATCAATTGATTCAAGTATATCTGCATAAAATTCTTGAATCAAAGACTTAACAAGAGGTAGAAAGTTGTTTACCATTCTTGTCTAGTAAATGGACTCAAGTAGTTCACTCAATCCATACTTGTTAAAGTCTGTTACCTTCACTAGCCTATCAATTTGCAACTTCCTTTTCGATATGTACTTCAAGAAATTTTACTTGACATCTGTGGTTAGAAACTTGTTAAACTTGGCCTTGATTATGTCGTTCATTCGCCCAATACGGATTGTTTCATCTTCACTCATTGTAGGATCAATCAGGATCTCTGCATGGTTCTGTTGTGACTGAGACAACTGAGAGCTGTCATTTTTGTTATGACCAGAGTCGCTTGAAGATGATGCTGCACTTGTGATCTTTTTAGATTCAGATGAAGACGCCATTATTAGGGTTTGAGTTCTTCAAAAGTTTCTGAAACAGAGAGAGCGAGACAGGAGAGAGAATGGAATGCAAATATACTGGCCAATTTTCATATGAACAAAAATAGCCCTAACTATGTTTGTGATATACTTGTGAATTGAATTTTAATAAAATTCGGTTTTCTATAAAATTCAAATTTTAATTCCTTTTCCAAAACAAACTCATTAATATCATTAATGAGATAAATTCAAATTTTGATTTCTATTAGAATAAAGAATTTTAATAGAGTTAGGATTCCTGCCACTAAAGTCTCTCCCCCTCAATCCAACAAAGTTGACATGGCATTTTGACACATGGACACACAAGAAAGTCAAATTTCAGTTAGGTAGAAAAAGCATCGTATGATATAAAAAACATAAGAAAAAACAATTACATTTAGCATTATAAAATATATGTACATCATATGAATCATTCTAAAGAAGCATATTTCATAGCTGTTTATAATCATCATATGAAAGTTGTTTACCTTTATTTTTCATTCAATTGAGATGTCAAGAATAACATTTTGACATACAAAAAAATTAATCCCATTAGATTATAAACACAGCAGCTTTCACACAATATAGAGGCAGCCCTTTTCATTTGAGTGGGTGACCTCAACATATTTCCTAGATACCCTAAGGTTACTCTCAATGATGTCTTTCACACATGATATGTTGGTAGCCCTCTCTGCATCTTTCATTTTTAATCAGTATTTTAATATTCACATAGCTTTACATTAAAGCTCATATATGCTTAATTAGAAGAAAACTTATGATATTACAGATATAATTAATATAACAGAAAGTAATACTTATTCAGAAAATTGACGGATGCCTAAGGCCTTTCTTAGATTCTCAAATCTTGTTGTATCCAATGCCTCAGTGAACAAGTCGGCTAATTGTTTATCAGTGGAGATGTGTTCAATGTGTATCACCTTATACTTTACAAGCTCTCTTATAAAATGGTATCTTATGTCTACGTGTTATGTCCTAGAGTGATGAACTGGATTTTTGGAAATGTTCATAGCACTAGTATTATCACAAAAGACAGTTATAGATTTTTGTTTAATACCATAATCACTTAGCATTTGCTTCATCCAGAGTGGTTGTGTGCAACAACTCTCTGCTGCTATGTATTCAGCTTCTGCAGTAGACAAAG
Source organism: Boswellia sacra (assembly GCA_013180625.2). Taxonomy (NCBI): domain Eukaryota; kingdom Viridiplantae; phylum Streptophyta; class Magnoliopsida; order Sapindales; family Burseraceae; genus Boswellia; species Boswellia sacra. The sequence continues at coordinate 103,461 of SNVD02015855.1, read as the reverse complement.
AGATGGAATTTTGCTTTTTGCTGTGCCAAGAAACTAAGTTAGTACCAAGATAGAAACATCCACCTGATGTGCTCTTCCTGTTATCTGCATTTCCTGGGCAGTCAGCATCACTAAACCCTACAAGACAATCATTTGTATCTTTAAAAAACCATAACCCATAATCATAGATTCCATGTATATACCTGATGATTATTTTAGTTACTGTCAGGTGTGATTCTTTGAGATTTCCTTGAAATCTTGTACAAAGTCCTACAATAAAACACAAGTCAGGTCTGCTTGCTGTAAGGTATAACAAACTACCAATGATGCTTCTATACAAGCTTGCATCAACCTCTTTTCTTGCATTGCCTTTCGAAAGTTTCAGGTTAGTGCAAATAGGAGTTTTCATTGGTTTTGCATTCTCAAGTCCAAATTTCTTTATAAGATTTCTAGCATATTTTGATTAAGATATCAATATCCCATCATTCATCTATTTAACCTTTAATTCAAGAAAGAAATTTAATTCTCCTACTATACTCATCTCAAACTTTTCTTGCATCAACTTAACAAACTCATTAGTTTTGTTTTTGTTAGTTGATCCAAACACAATGTAATCCACATATACTTGAGCAACAATAAAATAGTTAGATGCATGTTTGATAAACAAAGTCTTATCATTGCTGCCCTATTATAACCTCTCTTGATCAAAAAGTTTGTCAACCTTTCATACCAAGCTCTAGGAGCTTGTTTCAAGCCATACAAAGCTTTATACAATTTGTACACAAAATCAGAATTTTTAGGATCTTCAAATCTTTTAGGCTATTCAACAAAAGCTTTTTCATTGAGATAGTCATTTAAAAAGTTGTTTTAACATCCATTTGATATAATTTAAAATCAAGCAAGCAAGCAATTGCAAGTAGTAATCTGATTGACTCAAGTCTAGCTACTGGTGCAAAGGTTTCATCAAAGTCTATGCCTTCTACTTGTGTGTAATCTTGTGCTACTAATCTAGCTTTGTTTCTTACTACTTGACCACTTTCATCAGTTTTGTTTTCGAATATCCATTTAGTTCCAGTGACATTTGCATTTTGTTGCCTAGGAACGAATTCCCATACTTCATTCCTTTTAAACTGATTAAGTGCATCTTGCATAGCCTGAATCCAAACATCTTTTTTTAAATCTTCTTTCACATTTTTTGGCTCAAATAATGAAACATAGCATGCAAATCTTACCTAATTTCTTACCTTACTCCTAGTCTTCATTACTCCACGTGGGCTTCCAATGATTGAGCTTGTTGGATGTGCTTTTGTATTCAAGAGGGTGGATATTTTCTTTCATCTTCATTTTTTATTGAGTTTTTGTCCTGATTTATGATGCCAAATGTAGTTGTTGTGTCTGTTGTAACAGCAGTTGTTTCCTCTTTCATAACTGAATTTTCTTTGCTACTATTGCTATCTCGTACTAGATTTTCTGTATCTTCTATGAATCTAGTTATGCTTACTTCTTGAGATTACTTCGTATAATCATCTAGATCATCAAATACTACATTTGCATATTTCATTATGGACTCAGTTTGAAGATCATAGACTTGAAAAGTCTTGCTGTTTTGTGCATATCCCACAAAAACTCATTTATCATTTTTCGAATCTAATTTTTCTAACTGCTCTCTATCATTTAAGATGTCACACCTGCATCCAAAGACATGAAAATATTTCAAATTAGGTTTTCTACTTTTTAGAATTTCATAAGGTGTCTGGTTAGTGCCAAGTCTTAGAAAAACTCTATTTGAAATATAACAAGTAGTGCTTATTGCTTTAGCCCATAGCCTTTTGGTCAACTTTTTGCTATTGAGCATCACTCTAGCCATCTTTTGAAGTGTCCTGTTTTTCCTTTCCATAGTGCCATTTTGCTCAGGTGTTTTGGGAGCTAAAAATTTATATTCAATTCCATGATATTTACAAAAATCAGCATAGCTAACATTTTCAAACTCCTTGCCATGATCACTCCTTATCCTCACTATCCTGCCAATGTTCCTGTTTTGCTCATTTTCAAAATTAACACAAAGATTTCTGAAAGCTTCAAAAGTATCAGATTTTTCTCTAATAAAATCAACCCAAGTATATTGGGAGAAGTCATCCGCACAAACAAATATATATCTCTTACCAAAGATGCTTTCAATTTGCATGAGACCCATAAGATCCATGTGAAACAAATCAAGTATTTTGGGTGTGCTAAGATGTGAAACTGATTTATGTGCACTTCTGATTTGTTTTCCCAATTGACATGGTCCATAAATTCTATTGAGTTTGTCGATGAGTTTAGGAACACCTTTAACAACGCCTAACTTCGTTAATTTGACCAAGTCTTTGTAATTTAAGTGTACTAATTTTTGATGTCACAATTCTAAGTCTGAAATCCTAGCATGAAATGCATTACTTACCAAATAACAATTATTCGAAGATCTACTTCCTTCTAAAAAGCATCTACCAAGATTGTCTAAAAACATGCATTTGTCTTGTGTGAAATTAACAATATACTTGTCATCACATGTTTGACTAACACTAATTAGATTAGCTTTCAAACCGCATTCAAAGTGCCTTTGCCTATGATCTTACACTTTGGTCCATCACCATAAAGACATTTCCTTCCTTGCATGATTCAAAATCTTTCAAAAACTGTCTATTTCTAGTAATATGCCTATAGCAACCACTGTCAAAATACCACAAATCGTTAGAAGAATGCTTAAGTGTAGTAAAAGCAACATTGCAGACTGTGTTCTCTTTCTTAACCTACTGTAGTTGTCTCTTTGGTGACAACTTGAACTATTTTGATTTTTTATGTAAAAGACTCAACAATTTAAAACACCTAGGTCTAATATGCCCTTTGACACCGCAAAAATAACATGTTGGAATGAATTTCCTTACCTTTTCGAGACTGGATTTGAAAGAGTATAAAAGGGGAAACAAACACTTCATTGCTTTTTGAACTAGGACTTGACCTTTTTGAGCTAGGCTCAAAATTTTTACCTAATGTTGAGGCTTTCACAAACACTGTTATTGATGAGGATGCAACATTACCTTCTGAATACCCAAGCCATGTTTGTTAGAATTGTCTCTTCCAAGACTTAAGACCTGATCAAGCTTTGCTGACCCAATTCAGAGTTGATCAATACATTTTCTACTCTCAACTAGTTCTGTTGTTATTCTCTCAATATATACTCTGTCTTTCAAAGCAAGCTCTAGTTCTATGATGCAGTTTAAGCGTAAGATTTTTCACATTTCAGCACTTCTATCTTCTTTTTCAAAGCTTTGATTTCTTCTTTCTGACTCAGCCATTCACCATAAAGTGCATTGTAAGTTTCTTGCAGCTCTTCATAGTATTCTAGATCATTTTTTGTATCCGAATTTTCATCATCAGTTCTGCACTGTTTATTGTGCTAGACATAACAGCTTGCCCTTTATCAGCTGTAGACATTGTAAAGCTACAAAGTTACTCATGCATTCTTGATCTTCTGCATCGGTTTATGAATCATCACTCCAAGTAGCTATCAAGCCTTTGTTCTTCTTTTTGAGGTTAGCACATTCGGATTGAATATGCCCATAACCAGAACATTCATAGCACTAAATCTGTCTGTCCTATCTTATCAGGTTGCTTTGATTTCTTCTTGTCATTCTCTTTGCTAAATTTTCTGAACTTGTCTTCATTTGAGTTTGAAGGCTTTCCTTGATTCTTTTTCTTGAAATTCTTTTTTATAAACTTGATATAATTTTTTATTAGAAAAGCAATCTGTTTAGAATCAATTTCATCAAGCTCATCATTACTTTCACCATCAGATTTTTTAGTTTTAACATTAAATACAATGCTATTGCCTTTTTGCTTCCTAGTACTATGATTAATCTCAAAGTTTTGAAGAATGCTAATCAGTTCATCAACCCTCATCTCATCAGTGTTTTTAACTTCTTCAATGGCAGAAATTTTAGACTGAAATTTATCAGGAACAGATCTAATTATTTTGCTAACAACTTCTGCATCAGTAAAAGTCTTTCCAAGCATATATGTAGAATTGGTGATGTGACACAACTTAGAACAAAACTCTGAAATCGACTCATCTTCATGCATCATCAAGTTCTCAAATTACGAAAATTAATCTTATCAATTTAGATCTTTTAATAGAAGCTATACCTTCATGCTTTACCTTAAGAATGTCCCAAGCTTCTTTGGCCATTTTGCACCTTGAAATCTGTCCAAAGTTATTTAAATCCACGGCAACAAAAATCGCATTAAAAGCATTTGAGCGCCAATGTTCTTCATCAGTCCATTTCTCCTCAGGTTTAGGTTTTGAATCTCCAAAAGCATTCAATCTTGTCGGTAGTGTCCATCCTTTAAGCACACTGGTTCATGACTTGTCATCAAGAGATTTGATATACATCATCATTCTCACTTTCCAATATGAATAATTGCTATCATCAAGAATAGGTTATTGTGCTCCGGATCCTCTATTTCGTACAAACTTCATGCCTCCAAATCAACATGATCTTTCTTCACTTGTATGTCAGTGAACCTGCTCTGATACCAATTAAGAGATTTGGAAGTATTGAAATTATAAGCAATATAACAGAAAACTGTAAAGTAAAATGGCATAGGAGGATTTTACGTGGTTCAATTATAAAAACTATATCCACGGACAACTTCGAGCTGCAATTCACTAAGTTCTTGTTTGTACAATCTTTAGGAACATTTACAGTGTTGATTCACTCTCACATATTGATATAATATTTGTACAATAAAATCCCGTCAAGATCTTAAACTCTAGTGATACTACCCGCTCTCTGTCGCTGACAACATAACAATACACTGTTAAGTAAAACAAACCACGATATCTAATATTGAATTACATAAACACTCAACTCGGAGTTCTCTCAAGTATATACTAACTCAATCAAACATAACTAAAATTCATGCACGATCACAGTCTCTTATACATGAATAAAACACTCATAAAACAAAATCAAAGAAGCATTCCAATTTTACATTGAAGCTCTCCTTCACTAATTCTTGAAATGTCGTGACATACACACACATATGAGTTATGTAAAATAATATTATATATATAATGTGAAAACCGATTGTGCTATCTCTTCAAAATCCTGTAGAATCTTATATAGTGTGAAACCCGGTTGTGCTATCTCTCTAAAATCCTGTAGAATCTTAATCAAACTCAATTGGGATAAAGGATCATAATTTAAGAAGTGATATAAGAAATCTTCTAAATGGAATAGGACATAAATAAGTATACACCTAATTTAACTATGATACATTAATAATATCCTAATTAAAAGAGATATTCATTATGAATCAAATACTTCCTAAAATAAACTTCTAGAAACAGTAAAATAAGAAACAATATAACATCTTGTTTTAATTATAAATTGGCCAAAATAATCATGTGCATAACACATGCTTAAGTGTCACGTTTTTTACACCAACAAAAAAGATTCTCTCTCGTTCTATCAATCTTTTTATCTCTCATGTAAGAAAATCTAATCTACAGCACCTCAATTGAATCGTTCTTCACCACAAACACCTTCAAAACCAATTGAAGTTAAGTTATTCTTGTGAAGCCTGCAGATCAACTGCTAACTGCCATACACAAGTGCTGACAACCCCACATCCTTAGCAATTTGTTTAATCTTTGTCTCTCTCAAATTAAAAAAAAATAAATCTTAATCAAAACTTAAGATTTTGGTTTCTTATGATTTTGGGAGTTTAATTTTCGGATTCGATTCTTTGAAGGTTGTTTGTTTGGTAAGAAACAGGATGACATTGCATCACTTAAGGTTAAGGGCAAGTTTGTTTTGGCTTTTACGAGTAGAGCTTATTGAAATAGATTTTTTTAAAGTAGAGTTTCTAAAAATAGAGCTTTCATTAAAAAGTTATTCATTGTTTGATGGGACAAATATAAAACACTTATTATAATTAAATTATCGAAATAGAGTTTCGTTATAAGGAAAAAAATAAAGTAAAATATTTAAAACTAAATGAGGATATTTTTGACATTTCAAAACTTTAAAAAAGCTCAAAAAGAGTTTTTTTCCAAAAGCCTCAATTTTGGACTTTTTCCAATAGACGTAAAAACAGCTTTCTAAATCATTCAAAAGCTCTTCTCAGGTCATAGTCAAATGACACAAAAAATTTTAAAGGAGTTTTTAGCATTAAAAAAGCTCTTTTATCTAGTAGAGAAACCCAAACAAACGCGCTCTAAGTTAAACGAAAAATTTTAATGTTGGTGTCAAGTGATATTTTCAAAAAGGTTGGGGGCCTTGGAGTTTTGCCAAAAAATAGTGGTGATGCGTTCGAAACTAGCAAGTATACTAGTCGCACAAGTAATAAAGTGATGAGTAAGATATCGTTCCCACGAGGATTGATTCTAATTGAATTTGTTATTCGAAAGCAACAATAAACTAAATGAGGGGGGTTTTGTTGATTGATTAACTAGATGAAATATTAATGCAAGTAAAGAATAACACAATGCAAAGTTAAACAATTGAGTGAAAACTCAATGAGAGAAACCTGGTTAAGGGATCCTTCTCTACCACAAGATATGGATTTGCGAATTAATCATAGAATTGTCATCCAATTACACCATTGAAATTATCAACCGTAGATAACAACAAGCTCTGTTATCCCAATCTTTCCTTACTTTGTTGTTAAATAAAACAGGCTCTTTATTTAATCTCTATCCATTAAACAACCTAGAACAAGCTCTCTAAATTTAATTCAATGGATGCATTACGATAAGAAAGATAGGTTGATCTAAGCAATAAACACACAAGCTCGGATTATTTAACTTAGGTTGTATTCTCCAATTGCAATCTCTGATCACAATTTTGCTACTAAGGATTAGAAATTCAAGACAATTACGGATCAAGATTTCTAGTCTAGCAATAGACAACAACCAGATTATATTCAGTTGGCCATTCGAAATACAATCCAGCAAGCAATCATAAGCATTAGATATAAGAAAATACAAGCAACTTCAATTAGAGAATTGGATAACAACTTCTTGCACAATCAACTTACAAAAACCATATCAGGGGCTTTGAAATCACCCTCAACCAATTCAGATTCAGTTACACATGTTTAAGAACGTGGTAAATACAATACAACATGGAGACATTCCAGAAAATGAAAGGGAAGGGAAAAACTTAGCAAATTTGATGTAATTCTCTTTGGATTGTAGTTCTTCCTCTTTCCAAGCTTCCTTTCTCCTTCAAGAACTCCAAGAGATGAAAGAATTCCAGAGCTGCAGCCTCCACCACGTTCTCCCCTCTTCAAGTTATGAAAATAAAACCCTAAAATGTGTTTAAATACTCTGCTACAGTAACGTGCTACAGTGTCCCGTATTATACATGCTACAGTGATGTGTGGAATTACATTTCTACACTTCTCACACTGTTTTGATTACAACTTTCGGTACACTGAATGGATTCATAAACCGTAAATTTCTCCAAAAAGTAGACTTCGAGAGCTTTTCAACGGTATATGATATGTCATCGGGTTCATTGTATATCAATACAATTAAATCCGAGAAGATGGTTGACTAGCAGAGGTGAAAATGAAGGGTTTTACTCCATTTTTGTGCAAGTTGCTCCAAAACTCCTACAAACATCAAAACCACACAAAAACATAAAAATACCAAGGAATATAGCAAAGAAACATGGACGAATTGATATGAAAATGATATATAAATAGACACTTATCAAGTGGTCAGTTGGTAGAAAAAAAGTTGGAAGTTTTAAATTAGGGATGGAAATTTTTGAAATGATCTGCAAACTCGACATGACACGATACAGAAATTAGCGGGTTTGAGTTTGTCTTAATCGCGTTTGGGTCATGTTTAGGTTGAAATTTTCTACCCGTTTAATAATTGGATCGTGTTTGGATTTAAGGATTGCACCCGCGGGTGACACGAACCTATTTATGATACGAACTCGTTTATGACACGAACCCATTTATGACATGATTAACACTAATAAAACATGACAACACGATTAACACGAATTGACACGATTATTTTTAAAATGATACAATTATAAATATAAATTAATTTTAAAATTCATTATATGTTTATTAGATATTTAATTTCAAGGTTGTATTTTTATTAATATTATATTATTATTAATTTTGATATGATTTTGAACTACCCTTAATTTTTTTTTATATATATTTTTTTGTAGGTTACTTAAGAGTTAAAAAGATGCAATAGATTTTTTTTGAAGCTAAATTACATTTTAAGTTTGAATGAAACTTAATATTTAGTGGACTTTTTATTATATTGTGGACGAATTTTGAATATTTTCTTATTATTACTCTTTTAATTCAAAAATACTAAAATAGGTTATAAATTGAAATGTTTAATCGGGTCATTATTATGTTAATCATTTAAATGCATTATAATTATACATGTAAAACATGTCATAAATGTTTTAAATATTTAAACGTATCGTAATCATGTTAAACAGGTCATATTCATATTTAATACGAAATAACTTATTTATTATTTATTCGTATTCGCGTATCGTATCATGTCATATGTAGACCACCTGTTTAATAATTTGATCATATTCATAATCTTTACTATATCATAATTCGATACGATATGAACACGCCTACGGACTTGAATTCTCACCCCTATCTAAAATGTTATATTCTTAATTATGTGTTAAATTAAACAGAGTTAAAAGACTTGCCGAAGATCCCTTCCCTTCCCTTGTTCAAAACGTTACCGTTAAGTGCGAGTCTCTCTCTCTCTCTGTATAAAAACAACGTCCCGCACGACAGTGAGCTCGTGAATCGATTGCTGTACTTGTACTTTCTCTCTCTAAAACCCTATGAACAGTACACTGCTTTCATGAAGATCGGTCGCTTATAACAGGTGGGGTTCTTGACTCTCTTTATAATTCTATTTTATTTTAAAATGTTTTACTAAAAAAATTTTTATTTTTGCTTCTTTTTTTTTTTTAACTCTTCTCAGAACTTGTAGTGAGCCAGAATGTGTACCCTTTTAATTTTTTGCTTCATTTTGGTCGGGTGGTTACTGAAATTTGAATATTTATGATTAAGACCACCCATTTTGATTGACATGAGAATTTTGGGAGAACGAAATTTTTTTTTAATTTTAAATTTTTATTTATACTAGTATTGTAGATGTAAGAGAATAACACTAATTTGATGTTTTGGAAATAGTTTATGGCTTAATTTATGGTGTTTAGATATGAAATATTGCGATGGGTGGGTGGTGCTTGGCAATTGGAACTGTCTTCAAACGTTCTTGTTACGACATTCAGCAATTTGCATCTTTGTGAGGTTGCGACTTCTTTATTTTTCTCTTGTAATCATGATAGTTATTAATTCTACTTTCTGGGGGATGGAGGCATCGGCTTGTTGGACTCAATTTTTTAAATGATACACCAAGCAGCACTTGTTATGTTGGTTGGCATTAGGCTAGGCTATGCAACAAGAAAAGGATTGGCTAATGTCACAGAAAATAGCTTCCAGCAAATAGTTTAGTGCTGTTGGATTATCTGGAAGTGGCTTAGTTAAGGTTTTGGCTATTTTTGGGATGTCAGTCTGGGGTTGAAATAGTAGAGTCTAAGTCTGTATCTTTTTTATGCTGAAATTAGCCCAACAATTTGAGTATAAAAATGCTCGAGATAAGTGCTTGTTATGAAAATATTGTGGAACTGGTTGATTTCTATTATTCTTTAGTAAAAGGCCAAGGGTTGAAGGACTTCTTAGAAAGGCTGCTTAAGAAACAGCAAATTTGCAAGATAAAAATAATTCAGGGGTGCTGTTGGTGGTTGTCAGTAAGTACTCCGCCCATACTCCTGTCGGTCTCCGAAGGGTAGATTTTCCAGAAAGAGAAGTCTTCTAAAACACATAAAATCTAAGGAGAGAGTAAGGAGTGATGTTATGACTGTGTTGTATAGCATGAAGATAGAGGAATTTGGGTCATGTGGTGTAGTGATAGCTGGGTGAGCATAGGGCCATGTGTCAACAGCATTATGGATCTGCCTAAAGAAGGGTAGCTTTTTTGATGAAATCAAGGGATGTTTTACTTGCATATCCTGTAATCTAGAAAAGATTGCATGATTATTGAAGTGGAACACATGTCACGATAAGGATTTTGGTTATAACAAATTATAAGGTAACATAGTGGCTGGTTTTAGATCGCTTTATAGATCTGTTGTACCAAACAAAAGAGAGAATGTAGTGGAAGAACACAGAAAGAATGACTAACAAAGATGTAATTTGAATGTATTTATTGTTTGCATGAAGTGGCTTTGTTGCTTGTCCTTTTCTTTTCTTCCATCTAAATTTTATTGTCTAGACGAAGTGGCTTTTTGTTTCTGGTTATGTTGTTCATGTTAGGACTTGCTCAAATAGGCTCTATATATTTATATTTATTATATTTCGTAAACTGCTCATTAATTTCTATTTTGAAGGATTCAAGAGTTGGCCCAAGTTTGATGTTTGAGCGTGTATCATCTTTGTTATTTCATTGATTCAATTTGGTATATTGCTTATCTTTAAGTGAATGGATTTGCAGCTTAATTTGAAGTTGTTTCCTAGATCAGGTGTGTTGGGATATGTCAAAGTCTGATGATATGATAGCGCTAATGGTCATAGGTTATGCTGCTGCTTGAGATAATAGTTACATTTTCTGATTGCAGGTCAGCTCACCTTCTAGGAGCTCTCTTTCTTATTTGGTTGTAGAAAGGGAAAATCTTTACTCCACTTTGATGGCCGCTGTGGATCCTATAGATATCAGTTCATCTGATAGTGATTTGGAGATAGGAGACGCTAGAAAATCAGATACATCATATACAAGGCAGTCTGGCAATCTCAGGATTCTTCCTCTGTGGGTAACTGATCATGGTATAATTTCAAGGGGTACTGGCCCGACTGGCTTTGGCAAATAAGGTTTTCCTTTATTTGAAATTAAAGGATAGATGGATTGTTAATGGTAAACCGTCAAATGAATTTGCAGGTTACACGGGGCAATCCCAAAAATTTTCTTCTCCTGAAAAGGCGTATGCTTCAACTGCAAGCTCTTCAAATGTCAATAATAATTCACATGGAAAACTGCAGATATTTCCTCGTCCTACTGATGAGAATCGAGTGTCGAATCGGCATGTGGGCCAAGCTAATGATTCTAATTATATTTCAGGGAATGGCAATGTGGGTCAGCTTCAGACTGTAAATTCTCGGATTTCTAATGTTTCTTCCACAGATTATGAAAAAATTTCATCTCAACAGGCTTTGAAGAGGACACTTCCTGCTTTTCCTCGCCCACATGCACCAAGCACAAAATCAAAATCTTTAGGGGAAATTGCAAGCAGCAGTCAGATTCATGATACTTCTGGAAATTCATACCACTTAGCTGGGCCAAGTACAATCAATGGCAAAGGCTATATGAGAGACTTTTATACTAAGGGCGATGACAATGATATTATGATGTATGCAAATACTGGGAATAGGATTCTACCTCCTTCTTTAATGCATGGAAAGTCTATTTCCTCAGCACCCTTTGGTGGTCCAAGTGATCCCATCTATCGTTCAGGTGTAACTGAAGAAAGACCTGTTGTCCATGATGAGAGATTGATTTACGAAGCCGCATTGGAGGTATTGAACACTTTTTCACTTCTCAATTATGATTTGTATGGCCATATACATGATATCTAGTAAAGAGATGACTACATAAATAATATGGCAGTGGAGTATTTGGTGACTACAGTGGGCAGATTCTCTTGCTCACGGTTAGTTTAATGGTAATCCATATAATTGATTTGGTTAGCAATTTTTCACCCCAACATCTTTAGATGTCAAAGGGATATGTGCCTGGTATTTACTTTTTTATAGCTTATTTCCGGAAGTACTTGGAATATTGACTTTTTTCTGCCTCCTCTTTCTTTTAGGGGGAAAAAAAAAAGGCCTGTTTTAGGGATTAAATTGGTTCTTTGAACATTAGGCTGGTCTAAAGTTCAGACATAAAACCTCAATAAGTTTGACCAAAATAAGACCGAATTGAACCTTGTATTACTTTGGCGTTTCTTTTTGTATGCTTCACATTGTCCTTGGTCTTGCCTCCTTGAATTCATCAAATCTTCATCAATTACCCTTACTTTTTTTTTTTTTTTTTCTTATTGATGGCTAGGAGCCAGGGATTGCTGTTGAAGACTTGGAAGTACTGTAGGCAAATTTAATTTAAAAGAATGATATCAATTAGTAGTAGGGTTTGGCTACATATTCCTTTTTCCATATTTAGCTTTATTTGTGTCTTATCGTCTCGGCCCTCATCTCCTTATCTGGCCCTTGAGCCAAATTATTTATACGTTTCTCTTTTCCTGGAGGTTCCATGGGATGAAACAGGTTTCTTCTCAGCACATCATTGGTTGTTGTTGCTCTCTCTCTCTCACTTTATTTATTTAACTTTTCTCTAATAAACAATAAATCTTGTTAACAAAGAAGTAGGGAAGCAATTCGTTTTTGCTTGTCGTATTCATGTCGTGTTAGGATGCAAACTAGTAAAACTTTGTCTAACACGGATGTGACCCATTTAATTATTCGTGTCAAGTCTTGACACATAAATAAAATCCTTTTAATAAATGTGTCACCCGTTTACTAAATTTTTTGTAATTACATTACATTAACTCACAAAACCTATTTATTATTTCACACATGTATGCTTAGCCAACCACATTCTATGTATTTATATTCATTGAAATTATCTACTAATATGAACAATTATTAATATAACAAAAAATTAAAATAATTTGAATAGGCTATTAAATAGCTTAAATTGTTTATTAATTATTTGTACTTAACACGATATACTTAACTCTTCGTGTCATTAAATGATTTGGTGAGTTAAACACGCTAAACATGGATTCGAAACAGTTATTAATCGTGTTGAGTATCTTAATACTAACACGACCCAATTAATAATTGTGTCAACTTGCTAATTTCATGTCGTGTCAAAAATTGCCATTCCTAAGAAGAAGAAGTAAGAAATGAGGAGCAAGTTGTCCACAGAAGGAAGCATAAGTTGTCTGTGGCAAAAAAGAAGGCTTCAAACAACTAGCAAGAGTATATCTCTTCTCCCATTGCACAAAAAAAATAACCCTAATCATTGCTATGACAGTAACTACTGAATTAGGTGAGGAAAGCTTCCTAAAAAGAGAATAGATGGTTGTTTCTCTTGAAAAAGCCACTAAACCCAAATTTCTAATCGAGCTCTTTTGTCGTGGGAACTTTTAGTCCTCTTTCCTTTTCTCAAATTGCCTTAGCAAAAAAGATCACTCACATTAATTAATATAAGAAAGACCTATTAGTATTCTATTTTAAGTGTCAAAATTAGTTATTTTATAACGCAACATTGGGATGTAGGTGTCATTCTTTATTTAATGATTAAAAGTATAAATTATATTACATGCATGTTTCCTATGTGATCTTTCTGAAGCTGTTTTTAGTGCTTAACAAATCTGTTGTAGCAACAATTTCGACAGTAAGTTCATAACTTTAATCAATACATGATATGTTGATTACCTTGAAGTAGTATGTGAACTTTTTAGGTTCCACACTTCATTTTCTAATATAACATCAAATTTTTGGTCTTTGGTTTTGTTTTATTATTTTTTGACCTCTGCATTCTCATTATAAGTGCTGATATATCGATGAAGGTTTGTAGTGCTAAAGAGTTCAGAATTGGTGCTCCTTGGTTCATGCAGGATCTCAATCAACCAAAAATTGAAGCTGCTCTGCCTGATGGTCTTCTGTCTGTCCCTCTTCTTAGACATCAGGTCTAATCCCATCCTTTGATTATTATATTCAGTTCTTTTAGATTTGTGCATTACTTAGTTTTATCTAAATTGTTTTAGTTTACAGAAGATTGCATTGGCATGGATGCTTCAGAAGGAAACAAGAAGTCTACATTGTTTAGGTGGAATTTTAGCTGATGATCAGGTTGCCCTTTAGAAGTGTAGTTGATTTTTTATCTGTCTTCATAAAGGCGTTATTTTGGGATATCAATCTGAAATTTTTACCTGCACTGATTATTTTTTAATTTAACAGGGCCTGGGTAAAACCATCTCAGTGATTGCCCTTATACAAATGCAGAAGTATTTGCAATTAAAGTCAAAAACAGAAAATTTATGCAATGACAAAACGGAAGCATTGAATTTGGATGACGATGATGATAATAATCATGATGCTGGTTTGGAAAAAGTCAACCAGACTGGAGAATCTGATGATATTAAATTGGTTGCAGAACCGGTCCCAGAAGTGAGGACCTCTACTCGTGCCTTCAGTCGGCGAAGGCCAGCTGCTGGTACATTGGTTGTGTGTCCGGCTAGTGTTCTTCGACAGTGGGCTAGGGAGCTGGATGATAAAGTTTCAGTTGAGAATAAACTTAATGTCCTCGTCTACCATGGCGGCAGTAGGACGAGGGATCCTGGTGAACTAGCAAGTTATGATGTGGTTCTGACAACATATTCTATTGTAACTAACGAAGTTCCAAAGCAACCTTTAGTTGATGAAGATGAGGCTGATGAAAACAATGGGGAAATGTTTGGAGTGTCTTCGGAATTCTCAGTTAATAAGAAGAGAAAAAAGATATCTAATGTTAGCAAGAGGGGGAAGAAGGTTAGAAAAGGCAATGGTTCTTCCTCTATTGATTGTGCTTATGGTCCACTTGCCAAAGTGGGTTGGTTTAGGGTGGTACTAGATGAAGCTCAAACGATCAAGAATCATCGCACTCAAGTGGCTAGAGCCTGCTGCAGCCTTCGAGCTAAACGAAGGTGGTGCTTATCTGGAACACCAATACAAAATGCAGTTGATGATTTGTACAGTTACTTCAGGTTTTTAAAATATGATCCGTATGCTGCATATAAGTCATTTTATAATACAATAAAGATTCCGATATCAAGAAATTCACTTCATGGTTACAAGAAGCTTCAAGCCGTATTGAGGGCTGTAATGCTGCGTCGTACAAAAGGTAACTGCTTTTTCGTTATCCTCATGTGTCTCTGGTCTCTATGTTTGTTATGTCCAATTGTGCATGTCTATTCATGTTTTTGTGTGTGTGTGTCTATATATATATATATATATATATATATATATATACTGGAAGGATGATTGTTGGGATGACTGGCTTTTTTTGTGCTGGAGTTAATATATTCAATGCGTCTCTGTTTGATTCTTGCTTGTGTGCAAATACAGTAAAGTTCACAAATTCTGTTTGTTTCCAGAATTTTGTCCAAGGGTGATGATTCTAAACAGCTATTGATTTGGGTTTAGGATGTCTTCACATAATGCAGAAATATTTAGCTGGAGTAAATGGAAGAGAATTTCATTAAATAGTAACTTTTTTGGACTTAACCACAGGTTGATGCTAACATATGTGTCTTTTGTTTGCTTCTTGCAATTAGCTCATCTTGCTGTTCAGAGACTATCTCCAAAGAGTGTAAAATTTCTAACCATGCTTAAGTCTATCTTGTTTTAGTTCTTCTTTGCAATGAACTGTCACTGGGAGTGAATTTCTTCTTCTCCTTCGTCAAAACAGTTATGCAATAAACTCTTGTTGGGAGTGAATCTTCTTCGTCAAATGCTTTGGCAATGCACTATCGTTGGGAGTGAATAAATGGTTTGGCAAGAATTAGGAAACAGAATTACTTATCGCTAAAGTTTTATAAGATATTTAGTCGAATCTTAATAGTTTAAGCCAGAGTAAAACAACATTTTTTGGTAGTCTAGATAAAATAAAATAAGCATTGCAAGTCTTGTCTTCTACTAGAGTTTGTGGGATTTGATATAATAGGTCATGGAGCTTTGAGTTGTGAAACTAAAGAGAGGAAGATGTGATTGCTATGGGGTATATTTTGTAAATTTATTGGAGTGAGAGTTTACTTGAAGTTTTGGTCTTGCATACTATCAAAATGAAGTTATATCAGTGCTTTGCATGATAAGTCCTTGGTGGTAGAATTTGGGTTCTAAAACCTTAAGGTGGCTTAAAATATGACACAGTTTTATATGGTCACAAGATTGCATTGTCTCAAAGATTTTGCACGTCGAAGTTTCAGCTTTGGTTAGGCAAATTCTACATTTAAGCTTCTTCGGAATGCTTTAACTATTCATACTGTTTATATTGTGAATCAATTTTATTGCGGAGGATGATTTCTTTTTTTTTTTTTCCTTTTTTAAATAAGAAACTATGAATACAAAAGAGGACAAGCAGACCACAAAAGCAGGACTAGCCTTAATATAGATAGAGCTTACATAAGATTTTCAATCAATCCTATACATTTGGAAACACAAAAACACCCCAGATCAATATTTGATACCCAAAACTTCCACTCAATTCAAATGAATAAAAGGGAAAGAGGTGCCATGAAACTCTTTTGTCACGGAAGCTCAAAGAGAAACTAAAAGCCGAACTCTTATCTCGCAAAACTGAATGTCTGTCTCTGTGGTATCTTCAAACAATCTTCTATTCCTCTCAATCTAAATTACCCAAAACATTGCCATAACAACACACTTCCACAATATTTTAGCTTTTTTACTTTTTCTAAGAGCATCTAAGAACTCTGAGAAGAATGATTTACAGGAGGGTGAAATGACCAAGAAAACTTTAGCTGCCTGAATAAATTTGAGCCACAAACCCAAAGCGAATGGGCAATGAAGAAACAAGTGGTTAATGTTTTCTGAACTGTCTTTACACGTAACACAACAAGGGGGAATTCAAATACAGCCTAGGAAATCTTTTTTGAATAATCTTAACCATGTTGATTCTATTTTGAGGTAAGGCCCAAGCAAAAATTTGAACTTTACAAGGAACTCTGGCCTTGCAGGTAGTATTAGTTGGCAGAAAGTTAGGGACATAATGATCATTAATCATCCCAGAGAAGAAGGATTTACAAGAGAAAGACTCTGAGGAATCAGGTACCCAAATCCTCCTATCTTCTTCAAGATCACTAATGGGAAACATTGTCAAATTGTAGATAGGAGGAGGAGAGATCCAAGATTTCTCTCTCATTCAAGTTCCTTAAGAAATCCAAATTCCAGCGTCAGTTATGGGAGGAAGTAGAAACAACAACCCGTGATTTGATGGAAACATTGTGGGACTTTGTTAATCTATAGAGACAAGGAAATACTTCGCAGAAAGGGGAGTCATGTAGCCAAGTATCTTCCTGCAAATGAATCAGTTCCCCATTCCCACATCAAATTATGAATGAGGAAGAAAATTTGGGTAGCCTATGGAAATTAATTTCTAAGGGCTTCTTGAAGATCCATTAGAAACAATTTTAGAATCCCAACCATTACTATGAAGACTGTATTTACTCTTGATAATTGCATAGCATAAAGAGTTTTTTTCTAAAGGAAATCTCCAAAGCCCTTTACCTAACAAAGCTCGGTTTCTTTTTACAATATTCCCAAGGCCTCCTTTATTGGGAGATCTAGTGCCAATCCCCTTATTCACTAGATTAATACTCTTTCACTCCCCGGAATCCTTCCCAAAGAAAATCCCTCAATTCTATCAGCTAACCTTATACAAATTTTGGAAAACAGATAAATAATAAGTAGGTAAACTTGAGAGCACATATTTAATTAAACTGAGTTCCCGAGAGAGAGAGAGCAAAAAGAACTGCCCAATCTTTTCCACCATGGGATCCCAATTCGAGGATCTAGGATTGCCACCGAGATAATTTAAAGGCCAACTTCCAACATTACAACCACATTTCTTGGCTAAAGCACTCACCTTGTCTTCTTGAGAGTTGATGCCTACTATTAAGCTTTTTGATAAATTAATTTTAAGACCAAAGGTCAAACCAAAAATCTCAACAATAGAGAAAAGGTTTCCATTTTATTTCATCACCTGAGGAGAAGAGAATTTTGTCATCAGCAAACTGTAAATGACAAACAATTGTATTCTCTCTTCCAATTGAAATTTCTTAAACTAAATAGCTTCAATAGCTTTGTCCATCAATCTACTTAGAGCATCCACAACTAAGGTTAAAAAAAATAAAAAATGTAGAAATTGGGTCACCTTGTCTAAGACCCCTTGACGATCCAAATTTCCCCCTTGGACACCATTAATGAGAATAGAAAAAATTCATTGATTTAAGGCAGCCCTGGATCCAAAGCCTCCATTTATGCCCATGGTGGATGACTTCTATTGAGGCTTGCGGTTGTCAAATTGTGTATGTTTTGAAGTTTTGATGCTTGCTGTAAGGTCAAATTTTGTTGATTTTGTTGTTGCTTCACTATTAGCCTGATTTCATGTTTATAATTTGAATAATGATGAAAATGGTGTCTGAATTATTCATTCTCTTGTCTGGGAATTGTATGGTTTTTGTACTGAAATCTTTACTAGGTTGCAAACATTGACATGCAAACAACATGCAAATAAAATTTTGAGTGTCAGCAAATGGTTGTGGATAACGATGGAGGAATCAGATGAAGCCATTTCTTTCAATTGGTAGTTTTGCTATTAGGTTAAATGAGGGTTTTACACTGGACCTTCAAGCTTCATTGTCTTTTCTGAGAATAAACAAATTCACATGGAATGCTGTTTTACCATTCATGTTAGTCGAAATCATCTCAGCATTTGGCATGTGGAACAAAGTCATGAAGGATCTTTGTCAATTTGTGTTTAATGATAGGGTGAAATGTCTTGTAGTGAGAAGCTTTCGAACTTGAGAAATTTAGTTTGTTATGATTGAGTGAATAATGGAAGCTATTAAAGAAAAGATGGCTCTTGTCCTGGCATTTCACATATTGTTGATTTCATTTTCCGTGCCATGGTTGTTCATTATTTGTTTCCCATGTCTGTATGGTAAATTGGCTTACGAAGATACAGTTTTATCACCATAAGTTGCTGTCTTGTTAGAATGAAGGTGGTTTGCCTTGATGACAAGGAGTGATAACAATTGGTAAAATTTGAGCTCCATTGCATACTAAATCATCAGGATTTTAAACAGGTTTTACCTGCTCATGTTCTCTTCAATTGGTGGTTTTAATTTTTTAGTTAATCATACTTAAATTGGCCTCTTTAACTCCACCATGTACTTGACCGTTGTGCACTAAATTATTTTTCATCTTACTACTGCTTTATTGAGGAATTGAGATTGTTGAAATGCAAAAACATAATTTAGACATATGTTTTAGATTGCCTCTTAATATTTTTTTTCTTTATTGCAGATGCACATTAAGCAGAGAGATTATTCTCTTATTGTACAACATTTTCATGTCTGTAAAGATTAGATTATTTATTAATTCCTTAGACACCTATTTGATAAGTACGAAATATGTCCCAAATTAAAGGAATAGGTTAACAATGCATTTTTATTCTCTTAGATTGCTCTGTGCTATAGAGATTTGGTTGGTATCTGTCAGATTTTTGCCTTATTTTGGTTTTACTAAGAGATTAGTGGGTGCAGTATGGGGGCTATGATATTTGCTGGGATTTTGAGCCAGTACCATTTTGCTTGTAATGGAGTTTATGGATGAACGGTACAACTTTAGGGCATGAAGCATTATTGAGATTAAGACTTTAAGGCAACAATTTTTCTTTCTGCAACCTCTCCACCAAGTCTTAATTTTTCAGGGCCATTTTAGATATAGATTCGTAGATTCCTTAAATTTATCCCTACTTTTATTAGCGGTTAATATGCATACAGAATGTCTTTATTGATGTAGTTCAGATGTGATTCTATATGATCTCTTTATTTCATAGCCCAAACAATAAAAAACTAAAAAAAATTGTAACTCTATATGAAGATTTATTGATACTTTGCAATAGATAACATTTTTCTTTGTTGCTGTAGCATTTATGTGCCATAAATAATTTAAGGCTTATGTTGTTTGTTTGTGTGATTGATTGATTTTCTGATCTTCACTAGTTTTATTGTCTAGGAACGCTGATTGATGGTAAGCCTATAATTAATTTGCCTCCGAAATCAATCTGCTTGGCAAAAGTGGACTTCTCACCTGCAGAAAGGGATTTCTATAATAAGCTAGAATCTGATTCAACCAAGAAATTCAAGGTGATTTCTATTTTATATTATGTGTTCCCACTGATGAAAATTGAAATTAATTATGCCTAGTCTATTGGGTACCCTAGGTTTGTGTTTTATCCTGTGCAAGTGAATAACTTGCCTTATAAATAAGACCTCTCCAAACGATTTCATCTGTGTTGGAGGCAAATCAAAATCATCTTATTATTTTTCAAGTATTTTATCTTCTTCTTTTCATTTTTATTTTCTTTTAATAATAATGAAACTGAAATTGTAGAAAAAAGAGATGGATGTATTAAAAGTGAAAACAGAGGTCCCCAACGACATAAAAAACTATCAAACTATATATCCCAGTAATCATTTCTGGACACCGGTACACAACTAAAAATTGACGAAGAAAGATGTTACAACTCCAAACTACAGAGTACCCACAAGCCCTTCCAAGTTCAAGTTAATGAAGAAAAAGGAGCTGTCTTGAAAAATGTTTAGTCACAGAAGCCCAAAGTGAAGTGAAGGCTGAAATTCTATCCCGTGGACTACCAAACTCTTCATCCATTTTTCCTTAAAAAATGTGGCTTTTTTTCCAAATTTCCCAAAACCAAACCAAGATTGCATACTTTCGTAAAGTTTTGGCCTTTTCGCGTTTTCTACAAGCAAAAGTGTGCTAAGTCAATGAGTTTACTGCTTTTGATACATTTTCCAATCTAGATGAAGTAATCTTGAAGTGGAGGAATAGTCTTTCACTCATTCTACAAATGACACACCAAGATAGAGAGATAGAGAGAGAGGATCATACTAGGATGTCTCTTTTCGAACATCAGCTAGTGTTTATCCTTCCTATTCAAAATTGCATGATGGTGTAGCTAATGCTGATATAAAGATGTTCCATTAAGTTTCAACAATTTCATGTCTGAAGATTGAATTCAACCTCATTGGATAGTTTGCTGATTTCTCTTTTATCCAAGTTATATGTACATACTTTGTCTTGTAGGCATATGCTGAGGCTGGCACTGTAAACCAAAACTATGCAAACATTCTTTTGATGCTTCTGCGGCTCCGTCAGGCTTGTGACCATCCAGTGCTTGTCAAAGAATATGATTTTGACTCCGTTGGAAAAATTTCTGTGGAAATGGCAAAGAGGCTCCCTAAGGATATGCTAATTGATTTATTGAGCCGCTTGGAAACTTCCTCTGCTATCTGCTGTGTATGCAGGGTGAGTCTTTCTTAAAATCTGAAGCTTTCGTTTTTTTTTTTTTTGGGAATATGGTTTTTTAGAAGTTGTTGATATAATTTTTTTTCCCTTCATTAGAAAAAAGATTATCTGATTGTTGCTAATATCCTATAGCTTATATGTGTGATATAATACCTAAACACTTTTCTATCAGAGGATCCTAATAGAAAATTGGATATGGGTTGGAGGCCTGGAGCTCTTAGTAATTGGTTTTATGACTCGAGTATATTCAACTTGATGCTATAGTTTCACTGGAAGTACAAGAGGGGGAGGGATTTCTGTTTATATATGCAGGTGAATGTTGTCATATTTGTTATGAAGTTGTCATACATCATTAGTTGACATTATATGAATCCAAGAATAAGGAGCTGTCTCAGTAATAAGTTTAGACTGGTTCTATGATCTCTTTACAGTAGTATCCTCCTCCTGGGACCAATTTGATGCATCTTTACAGCACAGATAGTGGAGGACCCAGAAAAAGAAAAAAAAACATGTAATGATAGGGGTGGGTTGGTTGCTTTTTCTGGTCTTGTTAGAGTATAGGAAAAGGATGTGCTTTTTTGGTTGCATTGACTAGTTTAAAATTACAAAAATTAAAAATAAAAAACAAAACTCTGCACACTTTGTTTTGCATTAACAAAACCATTGTTGTTTCATGTATCCGGTCTGTGTTTGATTAATACTTATAAAAAACGCCTAGGAAACGTCTGGACATGCTTAACATGTAGCTGGATGTTTGGAGTATTTATTTTTCATGGCTTTCTTTTAGGCATATATACCATGTTACTTGGTGATTATCTGTATTTCTGGCAACTTTTATCATGTTATTTACTACTTGAAGAGACCTATCTCATTCTTATTTTGTTTGATTGTTCCATAGGATCCACCTGAGGACCCTGTTGTTACCATGTGCGGCCATGTTTTCTGCTATCAGTGTGTTTCAGAGCACATAACTGGAGATGAGAATATGTGTCCTGCACCTAGATGTAAAGAACAACTTGGTGCTGATGTCATTTTTTCAAAAGTTACTCTTAGAAGTTGCATCTCTGATGATGTTGGTAGTCCCACACATTCTCAATTCATTGAAATGTCCAAGATTCTCCAGAATGAGTTTGGTTCAGCAAAAATCCGAGCTGTTCTTGAGATTCTGCAATCGCAGTGTTTAAATAATTCAATCGTAGAACTGGATCACATAGGAAGAAATGGAACACTGGCAGAAGGTGTTAGTGCCGCCAAGCATACAACAATATATTCAGAGTCACCAACTGAAGGACCAATAAAATCAATTGTCTTCTCCCAGTGGACTAGGATGTTGGATTTAGTTGAATTATCACTGAATCAGCATTGTATACAATACAGGAGGCTTGATGGGACGATGACCCTAACTGCTCGAGATAGGGCTGTTAAAGATTTTAACACTGATCCTGAGGTTTGGCATTGCACAGGATAGATTTTCTTGGTTCTTACACTATAATCTAGTCTATAATTGGGTCTTTTGAATGGTGAAATTTTTTGCAGATCACTGTGATGCTTATGTCGTTAAAAGCAGGAAACCTTGGTTTGAATATGGTTGCTGCATGCCATGTTATACTTTTGGATCTTTGGTGGAATCCGACTACAGAAGATCAAGCTGTTGATCGAGCACACAGAATTGGACAGACTCGTCCTGTTACTGTAACTCGGATCACAATAAGAAATACTGTAGAAGATAAAATAATAAGACTCCAGGTATTATTACTCTTACTGATTTTTCCTTTTAACCATCTGTTTTGTCTATTTGATGGATCTGTAATGATTAAAAAGTGTGGAAGTGAAAAAGTCAGAACCCTGAATAGAAATTTTAATGGTTAGAAGGCATAACTTTCAAACAGAGCAATAAAAATGGAACTGATCCAACTTCTTGAATGCCTAAACTGAGGTATATCCTCTCGGATTTTGCTCAAAAGTACCAGAAGTACCGCATCCTCTGTAATTGGGAAATTAGTTGAGGTAAATCCCAAAGAATCAGGTCTAGCACTTATAGGTTAGTGGGATAAGTGAACTTAGTTTTGAAGATGTTAAATGTCAAATGCGTTACATTGAGGAGCATTTTTGAGCAATTAAGGATAATTGAGATGTTTGAGGATAATTATTAAAGATACTAAATTTAGGAACATTACAATTATATTCTAAAAAAGGGGTAAGCAGTGGATCTACGTTGTGTTTACATTTGGGATACATTAAAAAGTTTTTATATAACTTATATACGAGAAAAATTGCTATTCTTGTTTCTATCAGGCATATGTTTTGATTAGGCCTAGAAACAAATGATTCTTACATGATGAATGCCTTGATTTCTTTTAGACAGAATTTATTGCTCTCAGAATTTGAGTTCTGGATCACGAGAAGTAGTCTAACGTTCCTTGTACCCGTTTGACTTTAATATATAAAGAAATTCCTTGAAAAAATTGCAATACATTAAGGAAGAGAGAATCTCGTGGATAACAAATCTAATAACAGACTTATCCAACTTTAAGCTTCTTTGATATGACAACAAAGACATTCTTCTCTGTTTCATCTACTGTTAAATTTAAAAAATAGCAGGAAAAATTCAGAATATAACCCTGACATGGTTTGTCAAAGAAATAAGACATGTGATTATACCGACTTTTTGTTAGGTTTTTGTGCTCCCTTCTCAAGGTGGATTATGCTTTGTGGTGGACATCTGGTCCATCACTCTCGTACACTCTTAACTATTAATATAGTCTCATATGTTTCCCACAAAATTAAATGTTTTTAAAGTTTCTGACATGCAATCAAATAATGATTCACCTTGAACGATGGAATGCTAAAAAAGGTATAATGAAAAAATAAATAGAAGAAATTGAGATTTAGAAAATACAATGTGCAACTAATTTTAGCTTTTTGGATTTTGCTAAGTTGGAACACTGCGGGTAAGAGAGGTTTAAAGGTTGTTGGGCTGAAAAGATAGACTTTTAAACGAACATAACACTGCGGGTAAGAGAGGTTTAAAGGTTGTTGGGCTGAAAAGATAGACTTTTAAACGAACATATGAAATGTTTAGCCTTTGATATGTTGTATGTTGTCTTCATCACCAACCCTGTGTTGCAGGAGGATAAAAGAAAAATGGTTGCATCTGCTTTTGGTGAAGATCAAGGTGGAGGAGCTGCAAGTCGCTTAACTGTGGAAGATCTCAAGTATCTATTTACAGTCTAGAAGACAGCTTGGCTCTTCCATTGTGTTCTTCTAGCCTTGTATTTCTTAATCGTAGCTTGTCTAGGAAGTTTTGGGAGTGAATGATGAGCTCCAAATCAGCAAAGAGGCATGTGGAAATCTGTGGCTGTATTTGTAGCTCCTGCCAATACTGTGGCTTAATTAGGAGTGATACTTGTTCGTAATATTTTTTGGATGGTAGTTTTTGTGAGGCTTTGAAGTCCCCACAAAAGCATTTTTGTTCGCAAACAAGTGCATAGTTAGCAACCCAAAGCTGTCTGTAAATATTCTTAACTATTTCCTAGTATATATCTCTAATATTATTAGATCTTTGTCATTTTAACATTATATGAGGAGAAGGAAATAGCTGTAATTTCAAAGTGCAAAGCCTTTGTTTGACGATGTTTGGGGATCCCTCGGACTTCCTACAGCACATGGAATTCAGGGTTGCCCATAATGGATTTGATTCGGCCTGATGCATGTTTTGCGTCCGCTTGGCCCAATGTTACAACGAGGACTAAAGAAAAACAGCCACAGAAATTCACACTCAGATCTCACAAACTTTTTTAAGATTTTGTAATAGAATTGAGATGGAATCAGCAACTATTCCTGTAGATATCCAATATTAGTTGACAGGTGGGAAAACAGACGCTTCAATCAAAATCATTTCTTTTTGAGTTCAAACCAGATGTCCAAGTTTCATTCTATTGATAAGAGGTCACTTTTGGGTTGTTTGAGAGTGAGGACTTGAACAGTCCTGCGATTGATTAAACACAATACTTCAAAAAGAAAAATCCTAATAATATTAGGGAAATTTTCATAACCCTAAGATCAGACTTAATTACTGAGAGGATCTCACTGTTGCAAATTAGCCCTTAGATCCTGCTATTATTCTTCTTCTGTTGAGTTGAATGTATTAAAGGGCAAATTAGTAAATCTGATCCAATTTTATTTATTTCACAAAATAAACAAAGCCTTCCAATTTTTTTATCAAATAAATTAGATTAAAATCACTTTCTAGTCCAGAAAGGCACCAATATAAGCATCTCAATAATAATAATAATAATAATAATTATTATTATTATTATTATTATTATTATTTAAAAAAATTTGGGTTTAGGCAACTGCCATCACTAAATAACCATCACCACCGAAAAAAATAAATAAATTAAAAAATTAAAAAAGCACCTCATTTCGTTTAAACAAGCGAGTAATATTTGGGCATGAGATTTTGCTCTGATCTTTACAGCTCAAAACTCCAAAAACCAACCGCAAGTTAGTTATTAATTGATATATATATATTTTCAATTTTTGAGTTTGAGTCAATCTTCAGTCTTCACCCACAGCGGCTCGACTATCAGCTCATTTTTGCCCATAAAGTGTTACTCAATTGATAAATCCATCTTTGTCCATAGCGGCTCGACTATTAGTTCGTTTTCCCCCACAAGTGGCAATTGATTAATCAGTCCAGTTTCACCCACAATGGCTCAACTAATCAGTCCGTCTATGCCCACAAGTGGCACTCAACTGATCAATTCATCTTCGCCCATAATAGCTCAACTATTAATTTGTTTTCGCTCCCAAGTGGCACTCAGTTGATCAACCCAATATCACCCGCAATCGCCACACCACTCAGCCTCCCTTTGTTGTTCCTAACTGATCAATCCATCCATAGGTCGAGTCTCCTCTTGCTAAATAGCTCCGGTTTATACAAGCTTCGACATTCAACAACGAGTTTCTGCATGTTTCTATCCTACTGGAGAAATACCAAGTGGCGTTTCAGCCTTTGTGACTATTCAGTCAATCTCTTATCAGGCTTTCCAGCCTTTATGACTGTTCAGTCTCTCTCAAGCTTTTCATCCTTGATTACTATTTAATTTATTTTTAATAATGAGCTAAGTGTAACGAGCTTAAAGTTTACACAGTATGCTCATGCGGCACTTAGGCAACTCGAACCCAAAAGTTGCTAAATAAGTCTTGATGTTGGCTTACTTCACTCCAACAAATGCTTTGAGAGACTTGGATCGTTGAGCTAGAGAGCTTTTAAATAAAGTAGAGAAGTGATGGAAAATTAAGACTAGAGTTGCTAAGTAAGAAATCTTTTGTATTACACAAGAACTCTTCGCAATTGCTTGATGATAACTTACTTTACAAATAAGGGCTCACCCCTATTTATAGGCAAGCACCTCCTGAACATGTGGCTAATATTGCGTCACATCTTTCTACCCTATTGGCCAACCAAGTACCTAGAACATTTCCATTCTAGATCCTTCTTAGATTTTTACAAGCCTACTTATTGGCCAAGTACTTCTAGAGACATCCTCACATACCTAGACATCACTAGACTTTTCTAAATATCCCTAGTCACTAGAGAGCTCCATGGTCTTCTAGAACCTTCCAAAGTCTTCCACGCTCTTCCGCAGTCTTTGGAGTCTTCTAGAGTCTTCTAGGACCTTCCGCATGCATCTCATAGCTTCTGGAGTCTTCCGGATCTTTCCGAAATATTTTGGAACGTTGCGAAACTTTCTAGAAATTTCTGGAACACCACGCCTATTCTTCACGCCATTGGAATCCTCTTGACACAAAAATGCCAAATCACCATAACACTTGCCCCAAAATCCCATCCCTTGGTGTACTTCCGAGCAAGCTTGACGTGAAACCGTTCGCATGTCGCGCGGGGCGAGACATCCTCCTCCACCTAATTTCGCGACGCCCTCGTCGCGTCTTTGAAGATGTATCATTGGTTGCGGGTGAGTGGTCTTACCTCCATGCTGACGCTTCCCTTTCGCGTGCTTGCATGGCCTCTCGGTTGTAGAGGTGGCAATTTGCTCCGCGGGTCCGGGGCCCCGGTGTGCCCCGCCGGGTCTGGGGCGGGGCAAGACCCGTCACAACAGTATTTTGGGGCGGGTCTGGGGCAAACAAATTTTGCCCCGGCCGGGGCGGGTCCGGGTCCGGGGCAAGACTCTTGGACCCGTTGACCCGCCCCGCCCCGCAAGATATAAGGGTGCATTTGTAATATTTTAAACTATTAGGACTATCAAATGATTTTTTAAGTTATATTTGTTAAATTTTTCATATATATGAATTCTTCATAATTTTACAAATAATAAAAATACTTTAATAAAAGTTATATTTTACTTAATAATTAACATCTTTAACATCAATTTGATCATGTTATAATGACAAATAAAATATTTTGTATTTTATGGTAATTAAATTTGTATAATATATACAATCTTTATATATATTATTAAGTACTAATTGAATTATTACAATATTAGCAATATTATTTTCAAAATGTATACCTTTCATATAATCAATATATTATTTTCTAAATATGTAAATAGAAAATGATGAAAACAATTTTATAACCTTAAATATATGATTTATCGTAATTTAAATTAATTACTTAGATTATTAATGTTTCATAAATATATATAATGTTAATTAATTGGCATATGTAAATCATATTTTAATATTATTATATTAAAATTAAATCAACATGCTATTAAAAATTATTTAATTGTATTATCAATTATTTGAAAAATTATCAATTAACTAATTTACAGGCAATAATACGCATTTTACATTATTTCTAATAGTGTATGTAATATTATTACTAATAAAATCAAATGGTAATTAATGATAATTAAATATTTGTATTTTATAGTAACTAAATTTGGATAATATAAACAATCTTGATATAGATTATTAAGTAATAATTAAATTATTACAATATTAACAATATTATTTTTAAAATGTATATTTTAATATAATCAATATATTATTTTCTATATATGTAAATAAAAATATAATAAAAATAATCTTAGAACCTTTAATATATGATTTATCGTAATTTAAATTAATTAATTAAATTGTTAATATTTTATAAATATATATAATGTTAATTAATTGGTATATATCAATCATATTATTACCATTACTATATTAAAATTAAATCAACATGCTATTGAAAAATTATTTAATTGTATTATCAACTATTTAAAAAATTATTAATTAACTAGTTTACAATCAATAATACACTTTTAATATTATTTCTAATAGAGTATGTAACATTATTACTAATAAAATCAAATGGTAATTAAATATTTATATTTTATAATAATTAAATTTGTGTAATATATACAATATTACAATCTTGATACAGATTACTAAATACTAATTAAATTATTACAATATTATCAAGATTATTTTGAAAATGTATACTTTTAATATAACCAATATATTATTTTCTAAATATATAAACAAAAAATGATAAAAATAGTCTTATAACCTTAAATATATGATTTATCGTAATTGAAATTAATTAATTAAATTATTAATGTTTTATAAATATTTATAATGTTAACTAATTGACATATGAATATGCCAATCATATTATTACTATTATTATATTGAAATTAAATCAACATGCTATTTAATTATATTACCAACTATTTGAAAATTTGTCAATTAATTAGTTTATAAGCAATAATATACTTTTAACATCATTTCTAATAGAATATGTAACATTATTACTAATAAAATTAAATAATAATATACAAACATTTTGATTTTAGTTTGAAGATATATTATTTTTATGATTGTTAAAAAATGATCATAATTATAAATAATATGATGAAAAATTGAGAATGAAGTTATTTGTAAATATGTAAATATTATATGGGGATGAGATTGCAAAAAGTATAAATTTTATAGGGATGTAATTGTAAAAATATAAATGTTTAGGGGCGGGGCGGGGCGGGTCTGGGTCTCCTCAAATTTTTTTTGCCCCGCCCCGCCCCGCCCCGCTACGGGGCAATGGGGCGGGGCAGGGCAAAAATTAGTTGAACGAGGCGGGGATGGGTACCGACCGCCCCGGACCCGCCCCGCCCCATTGCCATCCCTACTCGGTTGCCTTCTTTAGCTCTGCAAGCTTGGGTGGCGTCATGCGGTAAGGTGCTATGGATGGAGCTTTGACACCGTGCTCCAACTTGATTTGGCGGTGAACCTCTCGTCTTGGCGGTAGCCTCTTTGGTAGCTCTTGGGGCATAACATCCTTGTACTTCTCAAGGACGGCCTGGACTTGTCTTGGCAATGGGTCCTTGGAAATGTCGATATCCTTTCCATCATTTAGTTCCCGAACGGTGGCAAGGAAACTCAAATCCTTCTTCATTCCTTGTTTAAATTGTAGTGCGGATAGCATTTTGCTCTCGACTTTGGTTGCACGTTCTGCCATAACCATGCATGATTGGCTCCCATCAAGGATGTTAAGGGAGTTAGATGCTGGTATGGGAAAAGCATGGACTTGGTCGAGGAACTCCATGCCTAGCACTACTTAGAAATCGTCCATGGAGACGATGGAGAAATCAAGTTTTCTGCTCCATGCACCCAATTGTACCGGGGTGGACTTAGACACACCCTCTATTGGTTTGGCCGGTGAGTTTACCACCTTGATGGTGCCTCCTCTGTTGTTATACTTAAGGCCTAACCTCTTGGCCTCTTCCATATAAATGAAGTTATGTGTGACTCCCGTATCAAGCATCGCCTGCACACTCTTCCCATTGATTGTGGCACTCACGTACATTAGACCCTTTTTAACATGTGTGGGTCTTTTCAGCGCACCAATTGTGCGAAGAGAACCCATCTCTGCTTGTAGCTCCTCCTTATGTACGCCCTCATATTAAGCGGTTAGTGCATTGAGGGTCTTCCTCTTTGGGCAATCACAAACCCAATAAGAGCCATTACAAAAAAAATAAGGACTTTTTGGCTTAGGGGCATCGTACTTACCTTTATTGGGCTTGTCGCACTTGTCTCCCCTGAATGATTTGCAAGCACCACCCTCTTTTCTACCATGGTCCTTCTTAGCGCTCCAATCTCCTCCACTTTTTTCATGGTTGGACTTCCTTTCCTTGGATTGGGATGCATAATCCATGAGGGACTCGACTGCAGCTGTGGCTTTGTCGAGCTTTTGCACACCGTGCCTTTCAAGTTCAACTCTCACCCAATCCTTAAGCTCGTCAAAGAAGTAGAAAAGGGAGTCCTTGTCAGACATGTCCTCGATCTCTAGAATGATGGTGGTGGATTCCTTGATGTAGTCTCGAATAGTGCCACTTTGCTTCAATCGACGGAGGTAGCCCCTTGTTTCCTTCTCGGCATTGCTAGGAGAGAAATGCTTTCGAGGCTCTCTCTTGAAGTCCTCCCATGTGCGGAGGGAGCAAATGCCTTTGCCTGCATCGCCATGCTTTGCCATCATAGTTGAGTTGCATCACGAAGGATTGTGGGCGCAATGCCGATCCTACATGAGTCATCATGGACACCCTTGGCCTCAAAGTATTATTCAAGGCCGAACAAGAAGCTTTCGACCTCCGTGGCATTACAAGTGTCATGGTAAGTGGCGAGCGTAGGCACTTGCATAGTCATCAACCCACTAGCACTTGTGTAAGATGGGCTAGCATTGTCACATCGGTGCTTCTCCCGTTCCTTGCGAGTTTCCTCCACTTCTGCACGGATTGCCCGCAACTCTTGCTCCACAAAGGTCCGCAAACCAGCGAGCTCTCGTGTAAGGTTGTGAAGCTCCTCTTTGTAAGCTTTGCTAAACTCGAGTATGTTGGACTTCGTGGCTTGAGTGATCTCTTCATAATCTGTCCCCAGGCTTTCGAGACAATCAGAGAGGCTCTCAATAACGTTGTCAATCCCGGAGATAACTTGCTCTCTACTAGCAACGTGAGGCTCCAAGGCTTCCACGGGTAGAGCTTTGGACTTGCCACGCTTCCCTTGAGGGCGTGGCTGAGGTTGTGGTTGTTCCTCTCGTTCACGAACTTGCTCCTGCACTGGCACTTCTATGTCAAATGCCATGCTCTGATGCTCGAACCGTGCTCTGATGCCAACTGTCACGAACTTAAAGTTTGCACAGCACGCTCGTGCGGCACTTAGGCAACTCGAACCCGCTAAGTAATCCTTAATGTTGGCTTGCTTCACTCCAGAAGAAGCTTTGAAAGACTTAGATCATTGAGCTAAAGAGCTTTTAGGCAAAGTAGAGAAGTGATAGAAGATGGAGACTAGAGTTGCTAAGTAAGAAAGCTTTTATATTATACAAGAACTCTTTACAATGGCTTGATGACAACTTACTTTACAAATAAGGGCTCACCCCTTTTTATAAGCAAGCACCTCCTAAACATGTGGCTAATATTGTGCCACATCTCTCTACCCTATTGGCCAACCAAGTACCTAGAACATTTCTATTCTAGATTCTTCTTAGATATTTACAAGCCTTCTTATTGGCTAAGTACTTCTAGAGACATCCTTACATACCTAGACATCACTAGACTTTTCTAGATAATCCTAGTCACTAGAGAGCTCCATGGTCTGCTAGAACCTTCTGTAGTCTTCCACGCTCTTCTGCAGCCTTCTGGAGTCTTCTAGAGTCTTCTAGGGCTTTCCGCATGCATCTCATAGCTTCTAGATTCTTCTAGATCTTTCTAGAATGTTCTGGAACGTTGCAGAACCTTCTAGAAACTTCTGGAACACCACGCCTATTCTTCACGCCATTGGAATCCTCTTGACACAAGGATCCCAAATCACCATAACACTTGCCCCAAAATCCCATACCTTGGTGTACTTCCGAGCAAGTTGGCGTGAAACCGTTTGCATGTCGCGTAGGGCGTGACATAAGGCTCTTTTAGGCTTTTCAACCTCCATAATTGTTTGGTCTATCTCTATTAAAGAAGCAAGTGGCTTTAAGGCTTCTAGCCCTCTATATGCCTTTTCAGTCATCCTCAACAAAGAGCTCGATAACTACATGACTGTGCTATCCATCTCCAACAAAGGGATTTAACAGCTTCTAGGCTTATTAGTCCATCTCATCTTGAAGACCTTGCCAAGGACTAGCCCAAGTCAGTTAGACTCCTTCATTGCAGGCACACAAGTGATTACTCCAAATCGACTAAGGCTTCTACTTTTAAAGACCACTAGCCTAATTTTTGAGGAACGAGCTAAGGGTCACTATGAACATCCACCAAGCTCTTTATCCATGCGTTGGAATTGTAGGAGGTCTTAGTCTACATTTGGCACGTGCAAATGTTTCATTGTCAAGTTTTACCATTGGACTGTGATAATCCTCCTATTACCATCTTAGCCAATTCAAAAGTGAGAGAGAAATCATTCATATATGAACGTTGCTTCTTGACTGAGATAGGGGGCGATCATCTCAATTAGCCCAAGTCATCTAAGAAGGAATCATCCATATACGAACATAACCACCTGACTGAGCCAATCGGGCGATTATCTCAATAAGCCCAAGTCAACTACGAGAGGAAAATTACTCATATGCAAGGTAGTTGTGCAAGCAATGGTAACTTGAAGTACTAAGACTTCCACTAAAACAAGTCTTTCATTTAGTGCCAAAATGTCTATGAGAAGAAAACTATCCCCGATGACCAGTTATCAACAAGGAGAATGTATTTTGTAAAGTCCACATATCTCGCAATCTTTAGTTGAAAGATTGCCTAACTAGGCGCCACCAAACTAAGTCAAATCTCAACAACCAATTTGCAGAGAATGCAAACCTGCAAAACCAAGCACCACATGAAGTCAAGCTATGACACGTCACTAAGGGGTTCTTACCGTACTGAAGGCCAGCCGGTTATAACCAACACAATTGGTACTCCAAAAGACAACTGAAGGCCCCCCACTAGTATCATGCCTATCTGATTGCCAGAACTCAAACCTTACCAAGAATTACTCTAGCAATTAGGAGCTATATGGATCATGATTTCATCACCAAACTAAAGTAAGAGCGAAGGAAGAAATTCAAGCAACATACAAACTAAGCAATTAAAAACAACAATCAGTCACCAGTCCTTATAATTCGCACTAGTGACTAGAGGGTAGTGTTAGCGTGATTTTTTTGGACCTTTTGCTAAAGGATTGAAAAGCCCTCTCAACTAAACTCAATGCCCTTTGAAGTCCAAGAAATATTCAGTCAATACTTTCAGCAATTTCATGAAGATATCAAAAAAAAAACTGACTGATTAAAGTTTCCTTGCCAAGCTAATCTCCGAGTTTGTCTCCACTTGACAGCAGCACATTA
Source organism: Boswellia sacra (assembly GCA_013180625.2). Classification (NCBI taxonomy): domain Eukaryota; kingdom Viridiplantae; phylum Streptophyta; class Magnoliopsida; order Sapindales; family Burseraceae; genus Boswellia; species Boswellia sacra. The sequence goes on along the minus strand of SNVD02015855.1, from coordinate 69,875 downwards.
ATGATCGGGTCATTTAATTATCTCAAACCTTAGGGTTATTTATAAAATTAACCCTTTTGGTAATCAATTTACTAATTCAGCGTAATATTATTGTGGAACTAGTTTTTACTATATATCTCTCCAATTATTTTATTAATTAGTATTTAAATTTTTTGGAAAGATTCTGAATATTAATACAAGTTCAATATCAAATAAGTGTTTGATTATTTTGGAAAGATTCTCTCTCTCTCTCATCAGGATTTACTTTTTTCAATGTATAAAATATGTAAATTTCAATGAATTTTTCATCAAAATTAGGGAAGTGATAGATAATTCTTAAAAACTATATTTTAGGATTATAATTAATTTTCTTTCAACTTTTTTTTTCATATATGTTATCTAAATAACATATTTATTCATTTTTATTTTTTGATTTAGATTATTCTATAAATATATTTTTTTATTGCTTTATTTTCAAAATTTGTATAAGAATTCATACTTAATCAATATTAGTAATCTTAAATATTAATCAATTAATATATTTTCTCATATATAAAATTTTTATAATAGAGCTTAATATTTTGGGCCCCAAAAACCAAAATCCTATGGCCCCTCTCGATAGTTTGTGATATTAACCCATTGCCAAAACATAGAAATGTTGGGCGGTGAAATACAAAAGATAAGTTTAATTCTCCCAATTGTCTTGCAATTGCGATTTTGCAATTTACATTGTCATAAACAGCCCTTCACATTAAGTTGCCACCGCCCGAAAAACCAATGAGAAAATTTTTCTTTGAAAAAAGATTTAATGACAATTTCCCCCCTTATGACATTAGATCCGATCGTTCCCGATTTTCCAAAAATTGTTAATCAACCCCCCAATTAAAATTCTAATCATCCTTTTAAACAGAAAAGCATCTTCTGAGATTAACAAGACAATGAAAGGAAAATTTTTGACATTATAATTAAATAATTAATTTTTTAGAGAAAATTAAAAAAATAGATATAATTAAGGACCTTTAATTAAATTTGAACACATCTTAAAAAATTTTTATTTCACAGACACTTTCTTGACAAAAAGAGTCAAATATCCTTTGAAATTCAATTTATTCCTAAACTCTTTATTTCCCTCCTTCTTTCACTTACCTCTTCCTATTTCTATAACCGTGTGCTATTTTCATAACCGTCTGTTGTTATCCAGCTTTCAATACCCCTCGACACCATCAAAAACGTAGTCCGAAACGCAGCAAGAGGAACGAGAAACTTATTCTGTGTTTAGGGATTTGGGGTAAATTTTAAGGATTTTCAATTTGAGGATTTGAGTTTAGATTTGTATTTTGTATTTTTTTTGTATTTGTGGGACTAAATGAAGTGTTATTTGGTTGACTTTTTGGTTTGATATGTATAAAAATGATAAAAATCTACGCGTTTCGTCGTGATAAAGAAGACACACTACACGGGAGGGGGGCATATAATGCGCCCTTCTGCGGCGGTTTTTAAAAACCGCTGCAGACGTGTTTCGGAAACATGGTTCTACGGCGGTTTATAAAACCGCCGTAGAAAGATTTTAAAATTTCCCAAATTAAACCCTAAATCCAATTGCTACTTTTCCTTCGATTTCCTCCCTCCCCATAGTTCTCTGCGGCGAAATCCCCCCCCCCCCCTTTCGCGTGTCTCTCTTCAGCGAAATCGACGCCCTCCCCCCTACCGCTGCTGTTCTGGCGATTTCCCCCGCTTGTAACGGCCGTAGAACCTGCGATTTCCTCTCGGTCTGCACCACGCCTGGGTCTCCCGTTGCGATTTTCTCTGCCGCTGTCTCCCTCCGCGCATTTCTCCCGCCTGTAAGCGATTTAGCCGTGATTTCCTCTCGATCTCCTCCCCCGCGTCTCGGTCTCCCTGCGCGAGTTTGTGTAGACCAAAATCGGCCCCCCACCCTGCCGCTGCTGCCTCCATTTCTCTTGCAGCCGGGAACGAAGCCGTCGTCGGTTCTGTGTGATAGAGCCGATTTTCCATCTCGGTCTCCATCCGTCTCTCTCTCTATCACCAAATTCACCATCCGTCGTTGCTTCTGTGTGGCAGATCCCCCTTCGCGTGACAGAGCGCCAGTGATAGGTAATGTGTTGTTTGGTATTGGAATTTTTGATTTGCTGAGCGATTTCTGGTATGTTGTACTGTAAGTTGTTGGGTGATTTTTGTGGTATTTTTGCCGATTGGAGATTGATTCTTTGGACTGTGGGTGTGGATTGGTTATAGTGATGATTTGCAGCCGCATACGGCTATGTTAATGTCCGATTGGGTGTGGATTGGTTGTGCAATTGGGTGTGGAGTGGTTTGTAGTGATGAATTGGAGGAAGTCAGATAATAGTAACGAGATGTTTGTAGTGATGTATTCATTTCTTTTCTCAAACATTTTTGTTTGGAATTTATTTTTGTTTTGAATGAAATTGGAAATGAATGAACAGTTTAAACTAGTACCATTTAGATTCTGTTCAACTTTTGTATGTGTGTGTTTTTTCTCCATTTTTATTGAAATTGGAAATGAATGAACAGTTTCCATTTGAACTATTTTTATGTTGGATAATTTGGTACGAAGTATTAGTTTTGACTGGATTTGTGGTTCCATAAAACAGCATGATACAAGAGTTTAAATGTAGATAATTTCCAACAGCATGTGAATTTTTGATGTAATTTTTGTTCTTATTATTATTTTTAATTGTTGATACTAGACAGGACTACACACTGATACCAGAGCTTACATAAAAATTTTGACTAAACTGCACTATTGTGTTACCTTATTAGTTTACGGCTTGATATACTTGCTCATAAATGTTTTCATGCTTGTTACAATCCTTTATGGCCTGCATATGTTAGATTCTAGGTGAAAAAAGTACAAAATTACATGCACTCACATCCATAATTCAAACTGGAGATTGTAGCAACTCATGGTAAATTAAAGCTTTTATTTTTTTCCTGTAAATAGAAAAAAAAATACAGTTTGTGAGGTTTTCTTTAACAAGTTATTGTGCTTTTGTGTTTGTGTGTGTGTGTGTGCATGCATATATAATTTAACTTAAATATTGAATCAATGAAATATAAATCCTTGAAAAGTTATTGAATGCTGTAAAGTTTCACACCTCGTGTTCAAAAGAATATATAATTATTTTTTCCATCCAAACTAGGCTGATAATCATTTTTAACTTTCCAAGACTGATGCTATTTGAACTCCACCTCCAAACTAATTAGCCTCCATCCATCAATTTGACAAGGACAAAATTGTACTGTCATGCAAAACCTATTACTCATGTCATCTTCCTCCTGTCATGCACATTCCTTCAACTTTTATCATACGTTAATTTGACAACGGCCTTAGAATAAAATAATGCTACAGACATAATCCAATGAAAATAATTATAAATAAATTATTTGTATTTTAAATACTTAAAAAAAATTCTGTTATTTTTATTTCTCTGAAAATTCTGTTTGCTTTGTTTTCAATATTATTTGAGAAAAACAAACTTATTTTCTTTACAATGAAAACGATATAATAATTAATGATAAAGTGGTCTTTGGATGGACAACAATAATATGATCCTCAATCTTTAAGTGTGGTATTAAACTTACCTCTTTTCTTGTACTAAGTGCTCATTTCTGCACTAACCCTAACGCCACACAACAAATAGCATCTTTCATTCTCTGAACAAGCAAAGGTACTTCCATAGTCTATCTGCTGACTTGTTTCCATTTTCTTTTATTTTAGGATCTTTGGGACTCATTGGCATTGGATACACTCCTTCACGCATCTGGTATGCATTTCAAGGTTCACTGCATTTATACTGTAATTGTTATTAATTGGAGCATATGTTAGATTCTAGGTGAAAAAAGTACAAAATTACATGCACTCACATCCATAATTCAAACTGGAGATTGTAGCAACTCATGGTAAATTAAAGCTTTTATTTTTTTCCTGTAAATAGAAAAAAAAATACAGTTTGTGAGGTTTTCTTTAACAAGTTATTGTGCTTTTGTGTTTGTGTGTGTGTGTGTGCATGCATATATAATTTAACTTAAATTGAATCAATGAAATATAAATCCTTGAAAAGTTATTGAATGCTGTAAAGTTTTCGTGTTCAAAAGAATATATAATTATTTTTTCCCATCCAAACTAGGCTGATAATCATTTTTAACTTTCCAAGACTGATGCTATTTGAACTCCACCTCCAAACTAATTAGCCTCCATCCATCAATTTGACAAGGACAAAATTGTACTGTCATGCAAAACCTATTACTCATGTCATCTTCCTCCTGTCATGCACATTCCTTCAACTTTTATCATACGTTAATTTGACAACGGCCTTAGAATAAAATAATGCTACAGACATAATCCAATGAAAATAATTATAAATAAATTATTTGTATTTTAAATACTTAAAAAAATTCTGTTATTTTTATTTCTCTGAAAATTCTGTTTGCTTTGTTTTCAATATTATTTGAGAAAAACAAACTTATTTTCTTTACAATGAAAACGATATAATAATTAATGATAAAGTGGTCTTTGGATGGACAACAATAATATGATCCTCAATCTTTAAGTGTGGTATTAAACTTACCTCTTTTCTTGTACTAAGTGCTCATTTCTGCACTACCCTAACGCCACACAACAAATAGCATCTTTCATTCTCTGAACAAGCAAAGGTACTTCCATAGTCTATCTGCTGACTTGTTTCCATTTTCTTTTATTTTAGGATCTTTGGGACTCATTGGCATTGGATACACTCCTTCACGCATCTGGTATGCATTTCAAGGTTCACTGCATTTATACTGTAATTGTTATTAATTGGAGAAGTTGCTTTGCTTATTATTCTTTAGTCGTTAATAATTTTTTATGTTGGTGGAACATGTACCATTTTATTGTTTGTGTTTGTGTTTTGATCCAAAATCAGCCCACTTACCCATGACTAAATTAACCACAGCAGCTCACATTCCCATGAGCAAAACCGGTCCAGCTCACTTGACCGAAAACAGAATTAGAGAAAAAAAAACCCAAGCAAGCCACTACACCTATATTAACTAAAGTAGCCCAGACCAAGCAAAGGAAACAAGAAAAAAAAACCAACCCAATATACAAAGAAGTATCAAACCAGCCCACATTAAGAAAAGAAATTAAAGCAAACCAGCCTATTAATGTCCAAAAAAAGAAAAGAATAGAGAACCAGCCCGCTACACAAAGAAGAACCAAACCATCTCACACTAAGAAAAGAAATTAGCGCAAACCAGCCCACTAATGCCCAAAAAAAGAAAAGAATAGAGAATCAGTCCGCTACACTAAGAAGAACCAAACCATCCCACACTAAGAAAAGAAATTAAAGCAAACCATCCCACTAATGCCCAAAAAAACAAAAGAATAGAGAACTAGCCCGTTACACAAAGAAGAATCAAACAATCCCATACTAAGAAAAGAAATTAACGCAAACCAGCCCACTAATGCCCACAAAAAGAAAAGAATAGAGAACCAGCCCGCTACACAAAGAATTACCAAACCAGCCCACAGTAAGAAAAGAAATTAAAGCAAACCAGCCCACTAATGCCCAAAAAAAAAAGAAAAGAATAGAGAACCAGCCCGCTAAACAAAGAAGTACACAACCGGTCCACACTAAGAAAAGAAATTAAAGCAACCAGCCGCCGATAAAGTCTGATGTTTATCTCAAAGCTAAAGCTATGCTTATAATACTACTGCATTTGCAAGTTCCAGGGCATCAGAGTAGAATTTTGAAGAGCCTCCACCTCTAACGACCTTGAAACATGGTGATGGAGATGGTCACCTCATTAACTGAACTTTTTCCTTCACTAGTCCCTGTGTCATCGGTATTGGAGGTTTTCTTCGCAATAAATGCAGGTTGATCTGGAAAAGGAAGATCTTTATCGTTACCCAGAAAGGAGACAACCGTTGACATGGTTGGACGATCTGTTGCTTGTTCTTGCACGCACAAGAGCGCAATTTGGATGCATCTCAAAACTTCATGAGCTGGATACGAGTCTCCCAATGATTCATCAACCAACTCTATACTTTTGCCTTCTCTCCATAGGTCCCAAGCCTAAAAAATTTATTAAATACATTTAGAGTCGTAAAATAAAGGTCAAGTAGCACCCAAAAATATTTTGCGGGTTTTGCTTACATGCCCAACCAAATTTGAAGAGATAGCGTCTTCAATACAAAAGGCACTGTTCTTTCTACCAGTGATGATCTCTAATAGTAGAACTCCATAGCTATAAACATCAGACTTTATCGAAAATAACCCTTGCATAGCGTACTCAGGTGACATATAACCACTGCAACACCGTAATCAGAAAGAAAACAAGTTTTCTCCATTTATGTGATTTCCTCTTGTCTTCGTGTAACTATTATTTTTTTAGAATGAAATATGTATTTTGTTCAGTTGAACTGGATGTTCAAACTATTTTTTTATTATATGCATACGGTAATTATTATGGAACTTAAGGAAAGATCTTAGAATTTTATGAATGTGAATGTTTTCCAAAAAGGTCACCATGCCGCCGAAAAGACCGAGGGACACCTCTATGGAGAGTATAATACAACGGGAAGCAGAATCTCGACGACAGTCGGCAGCGTCTTCCCACAGTCAATCGAATGATGGAGGTACATCAACGAGTTTAGTTTTACGTTAAATTCTTTTCAATTTAAAGTTGATTAAACATTTGTTATTATATCTTTTTATAGATACGAGTGGTACATCGGGTTTTGTCAAAGGACGTGGAGTAGCACGTACTGTTCGTGAGTGGGGTACAGGCCAGAGGTTGCACATTCAATTTAACTCTCAATGGCAACCAATAAACACAAACAAAGACAAATTGACCACCCAACTTGGAATCATAGCAAAAAATGGCAACATGGCTCCATTGACTTGTCCTCGGTGGCAAAATATGCCACCGCATCTTTTGGATGCCATCTGGAAAGAAGTGAAGGTAATTCATTTTTAATAAATTCATACTTTACATGTATATGTATTTGTATCTCCATTAATCTATTGCAATTTGTTCTTGTAGGATAATACAGATGTTCCCGATGAGTATAGACCTCATTGTTTACAACATATTGGAAACCTTTGGCGAGATTGGAAAGCTCGTGTAAAGAGGGAGTACTACAAGAAATATGATACGGATGAGGACCGCTTGCAATTCACTCCTCCTAGAGTTCAGCCAGATCAGTGGCCGATTCTTGTAGCTTATTGGGGAACAGAACAAGCCAAAGTATATGCCTAGCATAACTAAAAAAGTGTAGATTTGTTTTTTTGTTTTGTTCATATTGCAAGTCATATTATATATATGTTGTTAATATTGTTTATATTACAGGAAGCTGCAGAGAAGAATAAGGTAAATCGAGCACAACATGTTGCAATTCATCGAACAGGTCGCACGTCATTTGCCCAAAAATGAGAAGAGGTAAGTTACACTTGTTTGTTTACACGCTTTTTAATTGTTCGTTATCTACTTCTACTCTCTTTTAGTAGTTGTATTATTGTAGTTCTGATATTTTTTTGTTTAGATGATAAGAAATGGAGAGCAAACTGATCGCATTAGTGTCTTCGTGAAGACAAGAACAAAAAGTAATGGGGAAGTAGGTGATGATGAAAGTGCAGAAATAATTGTAAGTTCTTTGATCTTTTGAACTTAATTATTCATCCACTATTTAAAAATTAATTTTTGCTTAATACATTGTCATTATTAAGTTGTTATTTCTTTTCATTATGGTACAGAGCCAATTCAATGAAGGTTTGTCTCAGTTTCCACAAGACCAACAAACTCAACAACTGAGAGAAGAAGTATTTGGCAATGTAATGGGACCTGATCATCGTGGTTATGCTCAGACATATGGCTTTGGTCCATCTCCGACTGATGTTCAAGACAGCAGCTCATCTGATATTCACTTGAGCGAAGAGTTGGGTAGTTTGCAGCAAGAACACAACAGCTTGAAGGAAGCACACAGAAACTTGAATGAAGCACACAACAACTTGAAGCAAGATCACAACAATATGAAAATGATGTATGATGAAGTCGTTTCCTTCTTGCAGGAGAGGTTTCCAGAATTTGCAGAGCGGCGAGTTACAAGACCGGTATTTACTTATCTTTCAAGTTGAAAATGTACTTTCAGTTGACTCATATTTTTAACTTATGTTTCGTATTTTCTTTTTATAAATAGGTCCCAGATGCTTCAAGTGGACATCATACTCGTTTTCAGTATGATAGTTATGGAACAAACGATCTTGATTCAAACACGGGAACGAATAGGTATATAAATAAAAATATACAATTTGTATTAAGATTCATAATGTTACTTAATGATTATAATCTTGGTTACAAATTATTCTTGCAGGTTGTTTGTCAAGTTTTACAGCTTACTTCTCAGATGTTGAGTTATGTCGAGGTTGTTGATGTATATAATTGAGTTGTTTGACATTATATTTTATTATATAATGATGGACTGTATGGATGATGATTGAGTTATGTTTGGTTTTCTTAAATTGTGATTAATCACTTTATGTGACAAAAATTGATATTTGATTTGAGATTGTTATATTGATGGAATGATGAAAGATACTTATCACAATATATATTTGTTTTGAGACAGGATGTTGAATCTGGAAACAGGAAATAACATAAAAAGAGAATCGGTTTTTTTTTTTCAAAAATCACCTTTTACGGCGGTTTCAACGTCCGCCGTAAAAACCTATGTTTAAAACTACATCGTTTTCCAAAGGTATTTTACGGCGGTTTATTGCACATTTACGGCGGTTTTCAAACCGCCGTAAATACACCCCAGCAAAACGGCGTCGTTTTATTTGCTACTTTTTACGGCGGTTACTATTTATTTACGGCGGTTTAAAGTTCGACGCAAATTTACGGTGGTTTCATAACCGCCGTAAATGGTCCTCTTACACACACGTGGCATTTCGTCGTGCATTTTTACGTCGAACAGAAAAACCGCCGTAAAATAACTTTTACGGCGGGCCGAAACCGCCGTAAAATCTTTTACTGCGGTTGTTTTTATGGCGGGCTCGAACCGCCGTAGAACCGTCGTAAAAATTTTTTTACGGCGGTTTTGGCCCGCCGCAAAAGGTTTTGAATGTTGTAGTGACACTCAACGTGTCGAGTCCTGTTCGATGCTTCAACCGACACTCAACATCATCGTCGATGTTCACTCGACACTAGACATAACGTATTGAGTCTTGTCGGATGCACAAACTGACACGTTATGTCTAGTGTCGAGTGAACATCGACGATGATGTCGAGTATCGATTGAAACATCTGACATGACTTTTCATATCAAGTGTCTTCTTCGTCACGATGAAATGCATCCTTTTTTTTAGTTTGAGTTTCGAAGACCATTTTAATCATTTTTCTAAAAAAGCACTTGTAACATGAAAATTTTTGAAGACGTGTTCAGATTTTATTAGGGGTCCTAATTATGTCTATTTTTTTCAATTTTCCCAATTTTTTATCTTCTTTCCACCGATTCTCTTCTCATCTCTCCCCTGCAAATTAGCACAACCCAAATCTACAAAACCAAAAGTCATCGCCATTCTCTTCTCGCTGTTTCTCTTCTCTCAACAACCCAAATCTTCAAAATCGAAAGTCATTTACAGTCACCAAAACACGACAATACTATCATAAAGCCACCAACCCCCGAATTCCACTTTCTTAACTTAACGATTTTGCCCTTCCAGAATCATTAATTGAGGGGGAAATTTGCAATATTAAGAAACTTAGGGACGATCGCATTTAACGCTGACCTTAGGGGGGATTTGATCCAATACGACATACGTGATATTATCATTTTGGTTTGGGAATTATAATTCTTCAAGACTCATGTGACCGGCTCTTCCCATGCAAGTTCTTGAACCGGCTGATTGCTGGAAGCTAAGTCCAGCTCTCTCATTTCCAAATTGGACTAGACGGTGGTGGAAATTAGTCACAACACAACTCAGCATTTTCTAAGTTCCACTTTCTTGAATTATTGTCCTACCTAGCCAGCTGTTTTTTGTAGCAACTGACGGTGAAGGCTCTCTGCATTACTGTGTGGAGTAGTTATAGAACTGTTCAAATCGACATTTTTCTAAAAAAAATATCCGACCGTTTTGAACTCAAAAGTCAAAGAGAATTATTGAACTAGGGTACCCCATTATTAGCTTTAGATATGAATAGGGGCACGAGTACGTGAAATGTATTCAAGTCTTTAACCCGCCTTAAAGCGAATTACTGACATATTGCTTTGACAAGAAATTAATGGAGAAGGGGTGAGTGTGAAAGGGAAATGCAAGTATATCCTTAAGTGATACGAATGAGTCCATCTGCTTTTATTGATTCCCTTCCTTTCCCCAATTTCACCAAAACAAAATTTAACTTTTGTGGGCCTCTCCAAAGTGCTTACGGAACCCAAGAAGGGTGAATTGCCTTTGGACAGAAGAAAATTGGAATTACAATTTTTTTTAATCTTATTAAAAAAAGATATGGAGATAGGTTCCTAATGAGTGTTTTGTTTCTGCTCGGTATCTGCTATTTGAAAAGGTCCAAAAGTAATCATCTCTCAAATCTTTCAAAATATGAAAAGCAGGTAACTTTGCAAAAGTCATTGCTTGAATGGTCTCCAACTTAGGTTATGCCAAAGCTAGACCAAAACATGTCGACCAAGGTGGTGGATCCCCTGCTTCATGATTTTACACTATACTCTTGTGTGTGTGTGTGTGTGTGTGAGTGAGAGAGAGAGAGAGAGAAAGAGAGAGAGAGAGAAATCTAGAGATGAAAGAAAAAGGAAGAAAAGAAAAAGTGTTGTTCTATGAGCAAATATGCAGTGACAGGGTTATTAAACCACCATTCAAGACTGAATTAACTCTACAATTTATTAGTACATATTTTTACCCTAACTTCTGTCTACCAGATATAGAGTGAAAGGGGCACTCTTGGATCCTCTCATGTTGCAAAAAGGTTGCTCTAATACCAAGTAAAAGACATTTTTCTCTCATTCTTTTGACTATTTTTAGGTCTCTCTTGGGAATACTCTTGACTCTTCTATAAATACTTTTATTTAACCAAACTTCTGTTTACTATTGCTTCTCTTTTCATGAGCTTTATAGAATAACAATCACATATTCTATATTTTCTAGCCCACTCCATTAGGAAAACAAAAGGCACAACTCCAAAACATTTATTAACTAGGATAATGACCACATAACACCTAGATTACTAATACATGCAATGATACTCGTGTAAATATAAATTATATATATATATATATACACACACACATACTATTAATATAACTAACTATATTATTTTAATTCCCTAAAATTTAGCAAAATTCACTAAGCAGTTTACATTTACTTAGCAAACATTGGGACCAAATCCCACAAACCCATTAGCTCCATCAAAAGAAACCTGAATCCCTTCTTGTTGAATGTTTCCTATTATGGAAAGACCAGAAGGAGAGGGAGCAAATGCAAAACAAAACGTTCCCACGTCATCCACGGGTATAAGAAAGTTATTTGCTGGAAGGGTAAGGACTGGCCCGCCCGTGAAAAAAAATGAAACGGTTGGAACTCGAACCGATACGAACCCAAATAAGTTATAACAAGTATCAAATATGGATACTCCGGAAGCCCGAGGGAGGTTTCCTGTTTGTGCAATAAATGAATCCCGAAATGCTTGGTATGCGAGCGTTGGTAACCTAGTCACAGCAGTTCCAGTATCCATAACCACCCCACCATAACCTAATTGGGTGAGTCGGAAAATGTCTTCGGATGTCGGTACCCGCGTGCTGCCAACTCCAAGACCCGAAAGTCCAACATAGTAGTAACTTGGGGCTCGTGGGTTACGGACCAAAGGGACCCATGCCGCACCAACGGGTAATGATCCACGGCCGAATTCCAATGACCCGGATGAGCCGGTGCCCCGACTTACTAAACAGTAACTAAATGCATCTCCAGTTTGGCCACCCAATTGACCCACAAATGACATGGACCCACCACCGAGACCCAACAACCCAGCTGCTCCAACAAACATCCCTTGATTTCTATGGCCACACCCGATTGCCAAGTCCTGGACCACCGTCCGTCCCACCGTGAGAGTCTCGAGTGCGAGAGTGCCCTTTGTATAAGACCCATCACCATAGGAAACCTCATAACGACAATTACCAGCGTGGCAACCAGCGTTGTCAACGCGGTCGCACACGGCAGAGCTACAAGGAACGCCGGTGAAAGAGGCTGAATCGGCTGGGTTAAAAACCGGATCCGACTGCTTGTAACATTGATTACAAGGTTGGCATTGAACCCAAACGATATCACTACCCGAGTCGATAACCATGTACTGACTTCTTGGTGGGCTACCAACTCCTATTCTAACGAAGTATTCTCCACTTCCTTGCTCCATTCCAGACACCACCTCTGTACTGAAATCCTCCACGTCATACTCATACTTGGAGGAGGGAGAGAGGAGGCGGGTAAGGGTAGCCACCCTTATGACGTCCCTTTGCATGCGTGCATGAAAGCGGTGACGATGATCATCGTGAGAGTTGGTGGGGGATGATACTGATACTTTGTCTCTATGGACAAGTTTCAGCTTCCACTTTCCTTCAGTTTCCGTAGTAGTATTGTGGCTTTGGATTTGGAAGAGTTCATCGTATCGAGATGATAAATTTGTTGCAGGCTTAGATTTGGTCCCTGCAATTGATTCTTTCACGTTCAGGTGTTGAAAGGCAGGGTAAGAAGTCGCGGTGGCGGTGATGCTAAACATCAGGAGTTGTAGCATGACTAGTTTGAAAAGTATTATTGTTTTTGAAAACAACATGGTTTGGTTTGGTTTGGTTTGGTTTGCTAGCTAGGTTAAACGATCAAGAGGCTGAGGTTGAATTTATTTGGGGCGCTTCGGGATGTGTGGAGGGAAAAAAAAAAGTTGTGGGGTTTGTAATAATTGAGGGATTGTTTTTGTAGTTTTGTTTTTGGATCGATTAATAATTTCAAAGTGTATTCAACTCAACTGTACATGCAAATGTATTTGAAAAAAACTAACTTTTAGGACTGTCCATGTATATAATCAGTAAACAGTGCATCGAACTTTAATTAATTAATACACAACTGTTGAAGTTGAATCACAGGCTTCATTCGCATATATCTTGAATTTAATTAATGGTTCATGCTTGCTCTGATTGCTATTATTAATTGTTTTGCTCTTTTTATTATAACCTTAATTTGTTGCGGTTGAATGCGCACTAGATTATCAAATATACTACTATAAAGTTTTGTAATTTGATTAGGTTGTTTTTGTGGTGGTGTGGAATTTGCTATCCAATGTAAAGACAAAGTACTACTCTTCCCTTCTACTTTCCTCCATCTAAATATCTAAATCGCTTCTTAATTATTATGTTTATGTACTCAATAGTTGAAGAGAGCAATGACAACATATTGTATATATAGGATATTGATCAATTTCATAGAATCTTCTTAATAATCATAAAACAAAAAAAAAGTAAGTAAATAACAATAATAATAATAAAAGTTTTAACAGTGTACAATTGATTAATTCTTTATATATAACTGTGTGTACTGAGGTTCAAGTTTAACCCATATGAGATATCGTTAACTAAAGTAGTAGTCTTCTTCTTTTCGTAACTATACTTTTTCTTTCCAATACAAACCCAAAGATACCAACTTTTCATGTAGAATATATAAATAACTTCATAGCTAGCCTTTTATACGAAGTGCAAGTGCTTACCCATTTTTATAATTCCAAATTAAGTGTACGTGCATGCGCGTTTTAAATATGGAGTTTTTTTTTATTTTTTTTGACATATTATTTTTATGTCACTATCGTCTGTGCCCACTATAATTAATTAACTGCTATTATCGTACTTTATTTAAATATACTTGTAGTAAAATTAAGAAAAAGAGTGACGGCAGCAAGCAAGAACTTTAATAAGTCTAGAAATAAATCCAAATAAATTAATATGCTACTATATATAAAATTTAAGAAAATCTGATAAAAAAAGATGTTCCTGTACTCATTCGGGATGACAATCAATCATTCTCAATTATTAGTTATTTTTCTTTTTCCAAACGAGTTTCTAATTGATAAGCCAGCTGCCACATTAGCTGGGCACTGTCTTAAGCATAAGCTAGAGTTTAAATGTTTGAATGGGTTTAGGTATACGTATGAGTGTCGTCGTTCTTGGAAATCAAGAGCCAAATCTTCTAATTAATCGCCGGAAGATTAATCTTTTTGTTAATTTATACGTCATAAAGCTCAAATTAAAGATAATTACCCGAGCTCTAATAATATGTCAACTCAATACTCGTAGTAAACTATATATATATATATATATATATATATATATATATATCATGATCTATTAATTTTTCTCTCTTATAATTAATCAAAACCAATTAAATTAAACGAAAAACTTGGAAAATTGGCGACAGAGAATAAATTCAGTCTTTCATTAATTACGCATCTATCAATATAATGTGCGTACATAGAATTGTGCAGTAGTTGGTTGATATATCCACGATGATTTTACACGGGAAAGTTGAGAATTATGGCTCACGCGTGATGGGGGGTAAGGGGCAAGGACATGCATGATGTGAAGAAAGTTGGCTTTGACGGCAACCATGTTTCCGTGACACATGCACAATCATTGCACGGCATGGCCTCTGCTCTTCCTTTTTAATCCCACAATCATTCTCTTCTTCAAGTTGTGTTCTCCTTCTCCATCGATCTCAATATCTCATCAGCACTTCACCAAATTAACCACAAAACGTAAATTTTTTTATATCAATATGCACATATGTAAAGGCAAATTAATATACTTAAGTAGCTGTTTAGGCTTTTGTAAATATGTTAATCACACTGACAAGCATGGAAAGTTGGGTTTCTTTGGTTGTTAAACCATGAGCTGCTCTTTCTTGACAAATAAAATAATATATATTAAATATCAACAAAAGAAGACCATAGTAAGCCAACTTCTTGCCCTTGGTGCATGCACGAGTAGTGGAGAGATGAGATTAAAAGTTCTAAAAAAAAATTGCGTAATCTGATATTTTAATACCTACATGGCCGCTGAGCTCATTCTTTTGGAAGATTTCTAGTAAAATAACATAAACTTTTACCACCTACAGCTGCCTCAAATCAATCTCCAGGCAAAAAACTGAACAATTAGCTACCGCCCCCATTAGAATTTCAACACTACTTTTTAGGCGCAGAATCTACTTTCATTATTTTCCTACTTACAAAAAATTATAAAATGATGATTTCGAAATAGGTAGTAGAATCTCTCATTGTGGAAGAATATTATAAATCTAGTGCATGCATTCTTTTAAATTTAAATTAAGAATTTTAGAGTCGCTACACATATATATGTCTTAACTCTATATTTATTCAAGTAGAAGTTTAATTCTTAGTGTTAGGTTGAGAAACTATATAAGGCATCGATATTCCATAAGGCACACACCAAAGGTTATCGAGATTAATTAGATAGTGTCTA
Source organism: Boswellia sacra (assembly GCA_013180625.2). NCBI lineage: Eukaryota > Viridiplantae > Streptophyta > Magnoliopsida > Sapindales > Burseraceae > Boswellia > Boswellia sacra. The sequence continues at coordinate 54,352 of SNVD02015855.1, read as the reverse complement.
TTAGAAAATAATTTAGTTAGGAAAAGAAATAATATAAAAATTTGAAACGTAAATGTTTCCACTTCCTCATTTTCTTGTCGATGGGAAGGATATGTTTGTTTTAGCCAAAAAATTAAATTAATGAAAATGGTTTAATCATGCGAATTAAAAAATGAAACTAATTGTAGATGGCGAGGATCTCCAATGGGTAATGGTGGTAAAAACGACAAGACCAACCAAAAATATGATATTATTGAAAAATAAAAAAGAAACTAAGTGGGAATGTCACCAAGAGATTAGAAAATTAATGAAGTTGTGCAGCACCGATATAAGATACGCACACCATCCCAATAATTGAACCATTATTACTACCTAAAAGTTTCCCCTAGTTTTAATTAATTTTATATATACCACTTTTATTTTTGTAATACAAAATCTCTCGCTCTCTCTCTCTCATACTAATATGAGTTGACACATTGATTTGAACCGCACAAGCAGAAACTAGACATGTTTCTAGAAGCTAGAACCGCGTGATCACAATTATACTATAAGAATAATTTTACAATTAATTGTTGCTTAATGTTTCATAATCATATTAGTTCATCGATATGCTTCACAACTTTTTAAATGCTAAATAACGCATAGCTATAGCCATTAGTATGTGAAGAAAAGAGAGATTCTATTGTAATAGAATTAGAAGTATAGATGATTAACTGATTCTCGGATACCATATAGATATATGATTAACTATTGTCTAATGAGTCTAGCTAGCTAGCTCATCCTCCAGTAAAGGATCCTAATTTCTCTTGTATGACATATGTTTAATTTCATATATAGTAGAATGATTCGTGAAAGGACATTAAATGATTTCAACATTAAAACAAATTCCTAAAACTAAATTTGGGAGAAAGAATTGTTTCGACAATAAGATAGTGATAGTATCTTGTTTTGATAGATTATTTTAAACCCTATCCAATATCATTAAGATACGCTCGCTTCCTCCTCACTTTTGGTTGATCATGGATCACAATGATCAAGCTCTATGTGATCTTTGCTTTAGGTTTGAGAGTGTATTTGTTTGAGTTTTTCTATTAAGTTTTTAATGTTCAAAGCTCTATTAATTTAATTTTGTGCCACTTGGTTGCTACCAAGAATAGCTTATGCAATATTAAAAATTTGTTTTATGTTTTTTGAGCAAAGTCCAAAATTGAAGCTTTTCGAATAAGTTATTTTTGAGTTTTTCTAAAATTTTGAAATATCAAAAATATTATTATTTAAATTTAAATATTTTTCTTGATTCTCTGCTTATAACAAGACTCCTTTTACGATAAATGTTGCTACTCATTTTTCATGAATAGGCTTTGAGCAGCCATCGATGAACATTGCAGCTCGATGGGCTTGACCCTACAAGAGTGGGCCACGACTTTTGACCCTACATAGAGAGTAACAGTGGATGAGCTTGCAAACCTAAAAGTTAAATGGGAGAGAATTGTTTCGACAATAAGAGTTAGGCGTTTTTACTCTGATGGCTAAGTCAGTTGAGTGAATAACAGTGGATGAGCTTGCAAGCCTAAAAGGGGTTCAAGGCTACCATTGTGTGTGCCATGCCCTCTTGTCCCATTTTGGTGAGGACTAAGGTTGTTGTTTTTGTCAACGACTATGGGCTATCGATCTTACCTGTGGCCAATTTTCCTTAAGAATAGACTTACGAGGAGGATCAAAAGGTGCCTATGTGTTTGACTCTAACGGAGCGCTGAGGTCAGCTTCAGAAATTGTTTTATGTTGTGCCCAAGTTTGGCATCTCCAGAGACAGCAGGTGTTCGTCCCCTTGTTATCTAGGCCGAGAATCCTCGATAGTTGGGGTGCTTATCATTTATCAAGATGCCCGTGGGAGGGGGTCACCATCTTCAGAAGCTGCAAATGTTCGATTGGGCTCTGTCGTGTTGGTCATTGGGCCTCCAAAAGGGATTTTAGGTTTTTGTCGGTGATGCTCCTTGTGGGCTTTTGTCCTAGCCTAAAATTGGACTAGGCCCAAATATGATATAAATAATAAATATTTCTATATTTATTCCATCAAACAACTAATAATTTTTTAATAAAAGTTTCACTTTTAGAAGCTCTAATATAATAAGATTTACTTCATAAGGCTTTACTTGAAAAAATTGAAATAAATAAAGCCTTAAAATAGGTAAAGAGATTAATGAATTATTAAAAAGCCTTTATTGCTAATTGATTAGATTTTATCATATTATATACTTCGTCATTAGTACATATTTGAAATATATAGTTTCTATAAATGTTGCAAACTTTCATATAACATTCAACTTTCTTAACTCTGTCCCTAACTCACTATAGGCTAGGAAACACAGAGAAGATGTATGAACAAGATATCCAACAAAAAGAATAAGGAAAAGAATATTTTTAAATAGAGTTAAGACGCTTGAACATGTGGCGATCTTAGATGTATCGAAATCAATGATGACTCATCATTTCGATTTGATTTCGATGAATCATTTCTTCTTATGCAAAGAAGATTATGTAGGTACTCATAAAGTCTCACTTATCAAATTCCATACATGATTTAATTTTCAAGTATGCACAAACTACACCACATTAATATACATAAATCATATTACATACATGATTTATGTTTCTATTTAGGTATATTAAAATATAAAGTTCATAATCTCTACTAAATATATATGTACTGTGAAACCAAGGATTTTGCTAACCAACTCCACCCAAGAATCAAGCAATAACAAAGCACCCAGATCTAACACTGAATTCAGCTAAGATTTATGTACCAAAACTGATAATATGAATGCATTAAATTTATAATTCTTAATTAATATATAACTACACCCATAACTTTTTACTGCTTCAAATTTTCAAAATTACATTTTCCACAAATTCTAGCAGTTGGCCCAATTAATATTTGCTTTACACATGCACGTGAATCATACAATTAGATGTCAATTCAGAGATCAAGAATATCATTCTTAATTTCATTTATGCCCCACCACAGTATTGACGAAAGGTCTGTTTCTCCGGTCATTACTCTTCTACCAAGCTTCTCAACGGAACATGCATGATCAGCCCATCACTAATTATATTTTAATTACTAGAAATTAAAAACTGCTTCTAAGCAAGAACAATAACCTGTTCCACAACATATGAAGACTCTTATTTTGATCTTTCTATGATGTAGATTTCAATTGTATAATTTTCAAACATTATTTCAAGCGATAACATATAGTTATCATATACCAATTACTTAAGATTTGATATATTAGGAAGTAAGGTTTCATCATATAAATAATAAGTTTGGACAAGCTTTCAAAAGCCAAAACATCAATATTAATTATTGATCAGAATTAATTAAGTTACAATTTCAGTAGCTTCTTTTAATACTAATGCCATGCAGATGAAATTAAAGAGTGTTGTTATTTAAGCCCTCCATAATCTCTCTTTAAGCCCCTCTTTAATTAAAAAATAATTATAAAGTATACCTTACAAATATATTTAAATAATACCAAAGTTACCCTTTTATATTCCTCAAAATTTAATTTTTCAAAAACAATTTATCACTCTTTGCATATTTATTATTATTCTTCTTCAAGACGACTCGTCTTCTCCAATACTACTTAATTGCAGCTCTTCTTCTCCAAGCTCTTGCATCCTAAAATTTATATAATCTGAGAAAGTATGCAACTCAGACAAAGATGCTTTGCTTTAATTTTTTATGTAATTTATATGCAATTCAAGATTTAAAAGAAAGAAAAGAACACGATCTAGAGATTGCATTGAGACACGCACCAAAAAACTTCCACAATCTCAAGTATATCAGTGTAGCATAGTCATCCACTCTAGATAATGTTCAATTCATAAGGACTGAACACTTAAAAATGTTCAATTCGTAGCGACTGAACAATTAAAAAATGTTCAATTCGTAGAGACTAAACAAAAGTTGTTTCAAAAGAAGAAGAAAAAAAAATAAAATTCAAACAAGAATTTACTTCATCTTCATGGTTATGATGCCAATGCTTGAATTCATCCTACCTCATTTCAATATTACTTAATAAATATAAAATTTCACTCTTGAATATTTAAAATTAGGTGTTCAAAGATAACAATAGTTTACTGTTGATGGGAAAAAAAATTAGTGATATAACGCTGAATATTTTGACATTAGGTATACTTAAAATTATTAATATCTTTTTTAGTCATTTACATCTTAAAAATTCTTGTACTATATTTTTTAATTAAAGAGGGACTTAAAGAGAGACTATGAGGGACTCAAATAAGAACACTCGAAATTAAAACAAATAGTATTACCTGAGTAAAACATTAGTAAAGATTTTTTACATGACGCATAAATTAACAATTAAAAAAAATCTTGTAATTTTATTATTAAAAAATTAATTTCATTAGATTTAATTAATATAAAGAAGTAATTTTTTAAAATTATTAAATAATATAATACCGACAACTAATTAATGTCTTTTAATAACTTACATATATAGTTTTTAAATTGTCAACATACATGTTGTTTGTGACTAAATTTGGACAACCCAAATTTAATACAAATCAGGAAATATAAGAAAAATAGAATGAGTTTGCTCCATAATCAGCTTCTTTTTGAAAACAAGAAAACTGCGAACGTTAGTGGTGTCGATAAGGGTTGCTAGCATGCCCACTCTGATGCTTAAGTCTGTGATTAGAACTGACTATTTAGACAAGTTAGTTAATTTAGTTAAGTTAGAGCTACTTTGTAAGCATTGGAATTTTGCTTATGGTTTTGAGGCTAAGTGATGATAGCTAGAGACAACAATCAAAAGCCTTTCCTGACTTGCAGGAACAGTGAGATTCAACACAAAAATAGGGTAGAAAGCCAAGTAGACTTAGACCACTACGGTGCTGGTGGGGAGAGTGGTCGAGATCTTACGAATTATGTCTACCCGACGCAAACGGGGATCAACCTTCGCGGTAAGATCACTTAAGGGATTGGAAGGAGGTAGGAAGCCCCCCTATCAAGGATGCTGCCCCAGCCCAAATGGAAAATATCGGTGCAAAAACCTAGAAATAGGGTTGACGCCTTTAGCACCACAGGCGCACGCCTCTGGTTCGTAGCAGCTCACACGCGCCTTTAGGAAGGAGTCACACTTGTAACTTTACAGGCGTGCTCCTCTAGGAAAGAAATGACACCTGTAACCTTACAGCAGGAACCCCAGGGCTTGCGCCTCAGAAGGATCTGAACACCCTAGTGACGCCTCTAGTTAGTGGCACGCACCTGTAACTACAATCCCTCATCGGGAAAAGAGCCTATTCTTGCAAAACTAGGAGCCTATACAAGGGCATCCAACTGCCAATTCGAGGTATCCAAATTTTGGATGAAAAATACCTTAGAAATCCATATTTAGAGAGATTTTGAATACTTTCAGAAACTCTCTTTAGTTTAAATATTTTTCGGTGTCTTCTTGGTGTTCGCGGCGTCCTCTAAATAATTCTGAGGTGTCGACACTAGGCAAAAATTCGACTTCCAATTAAATTCGGAATTTGTTAAGTTTTCTGAGGGCCTTCTCTTTAGTTTAAATGTTTTGATTAATTAGTTTTGCCTTGTTTATGTATAATTGGGAATGATTATGCCATGCTTAGTTTAGGAATGTTTTAATTAATTAGTAGTTAATTACCATATTTAGTTTAGGATTAGTAGTAATTAATTAGTAGTTAATTGCCATGATTAGTTTAGGATTAGTAGCTTAATCAAGCATGTTTAATAGTTAATTATGTTGTTAATTAGTGGAAAATTAGTAGATAATTATGTGGCTAATTAGTGGTTAATTATTTGATATTTAGGTGATAATTATGCATACTTAGCATAGTCTATTAACTATTAATGATATCATAATTAGTATAGAAATAACATATTTTTTTATTAATGTTTATTTCAATCATGATTGCCAATTACTAATGTCATTGTTCAATGATGGAGAACCAAATATTCCTTTAGTTATAATTGTTTAATTTATTTTTTAGCAGTTATTATATGGAATGGTCTTAATCCCCGGTCCCTTCCCTTATGTTTGATAAAAACGTAATCAATTATCCTCCTTCTTTCTATGAATGTATATAAATTGTTATCACCTAGCATGTAATAAAAAGATAAAAACAGTTATTTGCATAATAAAACGTAAGATTTAGATAGGGGAGCATTAGTGACCTCTACTTAGAACTCAGTAGACCCTAGTAGAGGTCGAATTAACGTCCGAGCGGGTGTAACCTGTACCTAACTTCCCGAACTCAATTTTAAAGGGGTGATGGATAGTTAGGTTTATAGAAGTAAGGGATCGGCTAGCGTCACTCAATTTTCCGTGGTTAATTATCTAAGTGGGGACTCTATCGTTCCCCGGGTCTTGTCTCCGTGATTTGGTCCACATGGCCTTCTGAGGATCCGAAAAGAGCTCTGGAAGGGCGGTGCCGAGGTCACAAGCTCTTGGAGCGGGATGGAAGCCCCGTTCAAATAGTTACCTTGAGCTTCCCCTTTTTATGTTTATGTAGTTGTTGAGCTAGAGTGGCTGGCAAGTGGTGGTGAACGTGTCATTATCCATGAAATGAGCAAAACAGGACATATGTGGTTGTTGTGGGTGTTTGCCATGTTTGCCATGCAAGCTAGTGGGGTTGATCCCTACTTTTGTGGGATCTTACAAATTATGGCTCATGGCCTGCGCGCTTTGTGGGACCAATTATGTGCAAGTTGTGTACTCACGCTGATGTGTCTTTGACTTGGTCCCTGATGGGCTTGAATCTCTCGTTAAGCTGAGCTTCATGTACTCAGTCGGAAACTGATAGACCTTGACTTGTTTAACCACATGTTTCTTTTGGGTTCTTGTATTTGGATTGAGCTATTGGGCTTGGATATAGGTGGTGAAAATTATCTCAAACATATGTAATTATATACAAGTGAATTACTGGCAAAAGTACTTCGTATATATAAATTAAAACAACAATCAATTAATCATGTGAAATGAAATTATTGGAAGATCCTTTTTCTACACGTTTCTCGACGTGCATGCAATTGCAAAACCATCATCAGTTTTGATAATCAAAGGAGGATTGCACTTTTTAAAAATAAATTGGTGCTCATTGCCTTCAGTACACAAACGAGAAGTAATTATATACAGGACTTTAACAGCCGGTTACATCACTGATAGAAAGCTGAGAAAAGGACAAAAACAACGTCTTTTTGAGGTCCGCCTGCTGCTGTGTTATTGTAATGGATTGTGATCAAATGCCCACCACCCAAAAGCAATAATATTTTTTTGTGGACCTGTCGTGGTCCTGTACTGCTTGTGATGCCAGAAACACCACAACATTGCACTACAAATGTGCAACCGGTTTTTTGTGTTTAATTTCTTCAAACGATTGTGACGTACCAATGCTTGATTTAATTATTTTTTGTTCGGAAATTAACTGTCATACGGAAAATTTAATAATTTAGAGCATATTGAATTTACAGGACCATCTGTGTCCTAAGACGTTGCTTGTGTGTGTACATATGTTACATAATTTCATTAATTATTAGTCTTTTTATATACATAACATACATGATATGGTATGGCGGATTTATAAGCCACTGAACTCTTTCAGTTGATTGGCAATGATACCGATATACTTTCTGCTTGTAGAATAAAATTTTCTTGAGATCCAATATATGAGAAAGATTTCTCCAAAAATTTCAACTTCTAGAAATAATTAGCTTCATAATTATGATATCAATTTCAAAGGAAAATAGATGTAATAGATTATCATTTTATTTTCCGATATTACTAACATCAAGAATTGTCCATTTTTAAAGTTGATTATCTATATTATGTACATATATTATACCACCAAAGATTCTCTCGGAGAAGAAACCTACTTTCTTTAAAAGTACTGTAAGATTTAGAGCTGTTTTCATCTTTTTTGTTCAATTAAGACCAACATCTACTATCATTTGAGAGATCGAATTCTACTAAACTCTTTCTTCAATATGTAGACAAAAATTAAGCAACATATCAACTGATAAATATTTATTAAGATGTCAAACTCTCAAGAAACCGACTCAACAAGCTTCGAACCTTACTTGACAATTCAATGCTTGATTAGTAAAGAAAAAATAAATAAAATTAGAATTTGGCTAAAGCTTACACTAGCTCAACAAACTCGAACCCTATAATTGACGAATTGCTTATTTTTGTATTGACTGAATATAAAAATAATAATAATAATTGAAAGGTTTTAGTCTTTTTTGTTCTATTTTGATAATTAGGTATAAGGGAAAAACATGTAAAGTCTTATTATTCTTCGGGGCTAATTCTTTTTCCATTTGAATTCCGAATTTGACTGAATCTCGGACTTCAAACTTTTTTACGTTAATTATATGAACACTTTTTCTCGATAAAAGCATCTGAATAGAAAAAGCTACATTTTATAGTTTTTATCTAATTAGAAAAATATATGAATGGATCGCCTTTTTTTTGTTATAAAATACCATTGAAAATTTTATTTAATTCCTATTTTGCAAAATCTTTAAACGATCTTTTCCTATCTTTTTTTATATTTTTTGAATACTCATTTATTATTTTTTTAATTACATAAGAGCTAAAAAATTTTTCATATTATACGTGCGATACATTAATTAACAATTTAATTCTTTTTTTTGCACTATAGTATTTTAATTTTGATTTTATTGAACTGATTATTTACAAATGTTTATATAACATATACAATGTACAATACACATAATACTAAATAGGGCATATATATGTCAAATTAATAGCTTTTGTATGTTTTAAGTTATTAAAAATAATCAACTTAAAACTTATTATCAGATCTTAAAAATAAAAGATAATCATATCATTCAGATATCTGTATTAAGACTTATTTAGATTTCAGTCAAATTCAAACCCATTCAGATTTTAAACAAAAAAACAATCGTTCCCTTAGTCTACAATTATCCAAATTTTGATTTGTAATACTCCGTAGAGAGTTCAACCTGTAAGAAACAATAATCAATTTTAACTCCCATGGTTTGTTGAGGAACCCTAACTTCTCTGATCCATTCGACATGTGCAATTTCTTTTCCATCAATACACCCCACAATTTGTACTTGAATTCCTTATGTATCTAAAAGTCCAGTTAACTCAATAGCCTTTTTCATTGCTTTGCGAAAAAAAATTTATTCTTTAATTGTTCGGTTATAAATTCTACAAAAATATTAGGATTTTCGTAAGGATAGCAATTTTGTAATAGCAATGTTTGGTTTTTCGATTCACACAACTAAAATTTTTTTTAGGTACATTGGTTTGTAATTCTTCGGAATAATTCTAATTTGCCCCTGAGGTTAGGCTTAAAAAAATTGAGGATCTCAGTTTTCTGAAATATAAGATTGCCCCCTGAGGTTACTGTAGCACCGTTAGATTTAACGAAAAATGTATTAAACCGTTAGATTTAACGAAAAATGTATTAAATAGTAACTTAATGCTAATATTAGATTTAACAAAAAATGTATTAAATAATAATTTAACGCTAATAAGCAGTAAAATAGACTATAATACCCTTTTCTAAATAGTGTCTAAAGCGTTAAGTTATTATTTAGTATATTTTTCGTTAAATCTAACGGTACTACAGTAACCTCATGGGGCAATTTTAGGTTTCAGAAAACTGAATTCCTCAATTTTCTTTAGACCTAACCTCAGAGGGTAAATTTGATTTATCCCTAATTCTTCAAATCTTCGCAGTCGATTTCTAGTAATAATTTTGGATAGATTTTGTTGAAGGGGTCTTACCATGTGAAAACAGGATGTAAACTGCGTTCATGACATTGACACTGGTGCAAAGCTATGATCTTACTTCATCGATGACCTTACGGAGCATATTAATTAATTTCTACCAAATGGTACCAAAAAGCACGAATCTCTGACTTAAATGTAAAATCTCCAAGACTCTGAAATAAACATAAAACAGATCAAGACTCATAACTAAAAGTAGAAACAAAATTCTTCAAAAACTAACATCAATAACTACAACACACTTAACAAATTACAATACAACTAAACCCGTACAATCGAATCAATCAATGAACTTGCGCCATATTGTGTTTATTTATATGAAATTGCAGCAAAAATACCCAGAAAGAGGGCGCTTGGAAAACACACAAACTGTCTCATCTATACTCTCACAGAGCTGTATTAAACATTCGGACTTGCCTAATAGGAATTTTTTTGGCAAATCCCTGCTACCTGTTGGGTGGTTCCCGGAAAATAAAAGCGAAGACAGAAGACCGGTCAAATCATTAGCACACGAGAATACAAACAGCAGTAGATATGATAAAAAGAGCGAGGTGAAAAAAGTAGCATAGAACGGAAAAGTATAATCAAGCACATAAATGTTGGCAATTACATCGAAAATTGGAAACCATGAATGTGGACATTGTTACAACAGTACACTAAAGCAAGTTCCTGGTCCAATCAAGTACACTCAGCACCATTTAAAACTACTGCCTTAAAAGTGGCATCAGGAACAATTTTTAACTCGCACACTAGTAAATCCTTTGCCCTATAGCTTACATCTATAACATAGAGAGAATACAACCTCCACCATTTAAATCAACACTTCCAATCACAAGCATGGTTACCATGAAATTTCCCTAAAATAATTAGACTACATCTGTACTCGTAATTAGTTAAATAACTGGTGTTCATCTTCTTGAGGTTCTTCTGTAAGGTAAAATTAGTGAGATCCTCATCTCCAATGAAAACCAAGGCAGTCGATATGCAAGCTGCTGCTGAGAACTGCAAACAAGAAAGTTACGTGTTGACCCTTGTAACAACATGCAAGGCTTCAATATAAGTGGCTTACACAGGAAACATGGAGCAGAATCCTTAAAAGGGATCACCGCATCACTGACTCTTTTACGAAGGACCGGCCACCTGAACTGCAAGAACAAATTGTATTGATAAGTAATAGAAAACTACATAAAGACAGATCAATTTGATCATAAAGATTCGAGCATATTAGATCTAAGAATTACGTTCTGAGACTTACGCATATTCAAGGTGAATATTCATGAACCGAGCATTTTCTTTGCTTTGAGATAGTACTACAGAGCCTTCAATAAGTTGATCTTGTTCCACCTCTATTGGGTCATAGAAATATATCAATGTCTGCAAAGAAGTAAAGCCATCATATAACTACCAACTTTGCCAAGAAAAATGAGAAGCCTTTCTCTCTCTCTTTGGTTTTGGCCGGGGGGGGGGGGGAGGGGGGGGGGAGGGGGGGAACCTTAATGTCAATGATCAAGTATAATTGTCCAAGATTTTTAGGAATCATTTCATTTTTAGTCAAACTATCACCAATTCCCTTGGAATCATGATCCCTAATATAGTACCCTGTACCCAGAGTTTAACAATGTTAAACATAAGCTCAGATCCACCCTTTTAGATTGTAAATAACTATTAGATCCAGGAAAGATACTGAAACTTTCCATGGGAGACATCAATGTCGTTGACATATCAAAATGACCATGAAGGCCAAACATGTCTTTTATCCTTTAAATTTAATGACATGTACTGAGAGCAGATGCAAATTCTTGCTGAAAATGTGATATATAGGGGTAACAATTTTTGACATGATCCGTTGGCACAACACGAAGTTCGCAGGTTAGGGTTTACCTTAACCGTATTCCTGTCGCAATCATGTTTAGGATACTCAACACGATTAACTCAGTCCACCAATCTATTTAGGGGCACGAGTAATTAACGTGTTGTGCCAATCCATAACCAGCAAACCCATTTGCTGACATAAATAATTAACTGTTAACCGTATTATGTTAACCCATCATTTATTTATACATGGTTAAAATGCATATAACACAAATATTTGTTAATAAAAAAGATTAAATTGTCAAGTAAATTAAGACATAGTAACGAATTAAAATAATTTTAATTCTTTTCTTCAATATTAATAATTTTTAAAGTTATTAAGATAATTTTAATTTACATAAATATGTTGTACATATTTTACTTATGTGTAGATGGGTTAATTGCGTTAAGTGCGTTGGATGGGCTATATGAGACACGATTATGACATGTTTATTAAATGGGTAGCATATTTAATAACCATATTATATTCGTGTTTTAACTTTTGACACGAATAATTAAATGAGTCATATCATATTGACATAAATTTCATTAACTCGTATTGTGACATGACAAAGTAGGACAGGCGAACAAGATTTGTCACCCTTCTAGTACCGTACCTGTTGCCAATGTGTTGGAGGGTCTTCAGGTGCAGTAGACAGCACAAGTGCTTCATTTGGATTTGCACGTTTTTTTTTCAGGCAAACATCGAGCTGCTGATTGTCAGATGATGAGACAACTACAGATGGCATGTGATTATTGGTAGGTGATATTGCAAGGCCACTGAATTCGACATCAAACCAAAAGGCAAACCCATGCAGCGGAGCTGGAGATATGTTAAATTTTACATAAATACTTAAGAGCTAAAAATAATAAAAGAAAAAACCTTAAATAAATAAATAAATATAAATAAAGAGAACATGGTTTTAAGTCTACCACGCATCATTGACTTGAACTTGAATGATGTTGAAACAGATTCCAGCTCGTGAATTTGAATGGTATAGCAATCCACATGTTTAACCTGTAACCAAGTATAAACTTTCTAAAAATTTTATAGAATACTATAACAAATACGTGCATGGCACATAGAGAATTCAAATTTTTGTTTTAGATGCTTAATCAAAAGGGCAGAATGTACACAAAAGAGTAAATCAACTTTGTTTTAAAGAGTATGATATAAATGACCTTGAGGCCCAATTTTTGAGGCAGTAGACTCAGATCAAAACACATGATATCACATCCACAAACATGAGTCCTCATCAGGTTATTTAAAGTGTTTTGCCAATCTAATCTAAAACAACAAAATGAGGCAAATATCAACTAAAATTTATTCCTAGTGACTCTGACAATGAAACCAAAATTGCACAAACCAAGAAAAAGAATTAATATAACATCTTATAATTTTTTAAAAATCCAGAAAATCCCCTCAACTCCCCCAATAAAAGCTCTAAACTCAGGCCCTCAGACCCTATAATCTTTAGGAAATACGACATTTATCGTGTTTGACCAGGTAGGTGAACCTGAAGAACTTAACCCTAAGCTTGTGGAAGCAAACAGAGACCTGGCTACTTGATCCCTCAGGGTTAATATAACATTGCAGCTTCACAAAGACCATTTGGTACCCAACAAGTAATCTAAGAATATTCTTTTCCCAAAATATCAAGGGCACCTGAGTCCATGATATTATAGGGCTTACAAAAGGCTTTCCAAAATGTTGCAATTGGAACTCCTAAATCTCTTACAACTTCTCTAATATCCAATGGGCACAGATGACAACATCCTGTAAGATCTCTAACAAAACTCCATTGACAGTTGTTCCCTACGAAATGTTTTTTTTTTTTTTTTTGAAATCCAATCAGGCTTCATTTCTGCACATAATTGAGAATGTATGCACCAAATATTGCATGGTCAAATACCAGGAACACATACTGTTTTTCTTTATTCTGCATGCACAACTAAGGGCCGTTTGTTTTTGTCACTCAAGTCTAAATGAACTCAGATTTAAGTGATTAGAACAATTTTTATTGTTTGTTTTCAACAATGATCACTTATTTTCAGATGAAAATGTTACGATCCACATCAACTAAGTATGGGATTAGTTGTTGGTGTTGCTAGGATCCCACATCGACTAAGTATGGGATTGGTTGGTGACTTATAAGCCTATGGGCACCCTCCCCTTACAAGCCGGTTTTTAAGGGTGAGTTCTACCCATGGGTTTGTAACAATTGGTATCAGAGCTAGCCCACGCGAGGCCCACGTTGCAGAGGGGGCGACCTGGAAAGGCCAGAGTGGGCCACCCAGAGTGGGCCGCCGTGGACGTCGGTGTCGGAAGCGTGGTAGTATGTTACGATCCACATCAACTAAGTATGGGATTAGTTGGTGGTGTTGCTAGGATCCCACATCGACTAAGTATGGGATTGGTTGGTGGCTTATAAGCCTATGGGCACCCTCCCCTTACAAGCCGGTTTTTAAGGGTGAGTTCTACCCATGGGTTTGTAACAATTGGTATCAGAGCTAGCCCACGCGAGACCCACGTTGCGGAGGGGGCGACCTGGGAAGGGGCGACCTGGAGAGGCCAGAGTGGGCCACCCAGAGTGGGCCGCCGTGGACGTCGGTGTCGGAAGCGTGGTGGTATGTTACGATCCACATCAACTAAGTATGAGATTAGTTGGTGGTGTTGCTAGGATCCCACATCGACTAAGTATGGGATTGGTTGGTGACTTATAAGCCTATGGGCACCCTCCCCTTACAAGCCGGTTTTTAAGGGTGAGTTCTACCCATGGGTTGGTAACAATTGGTATCAGATACTTAGTCGATGTGGGAATACCAATTGTTACAAACCCATGGGTAGAACTCACCCTTAAAAACCGGCTTGTAAGGGGAGGGTGCCCATAGGCTTATAAGTCACCAACCAATCCCATACTTAGTCGATGTGGGATCCTAGCAACACCACCAACTAATCTCATACTTAGTTGATGTGGATCGTAACAGAAAATTTCTGAATTAAAAAAGTTTCACTTACTTTTATCTAAAACATTTAAATGGTTCAAATATCAAAAATATCCTTCTTCATAATAACAAAATCACTTATTTCAATGGTTTGTCTTCTCCTTTCATCTGAACTTCACATGAAGCTGCTTCCAGCCATGTCCACTGCCAACAACCAAATCACTACAGGGGAGGTTAGTTTGTCTTGAATGTGCTTCCATGTTGTCCCCTTGTTACAGTATTTCTAGACAAAGCACCATGGTTTCCAGATGGTTCTAGGCATGACGGCACAGATCTGAGTCAATAGTAGTGAAGCGTTGCTTTGAAATGATGCCATCATAATCGTTGCAGCATCATCGTTCACAGAGGAATAGTGACTAAGGAAGTTCGAAAGAGAAAGATTTCGAATAGAGAAGAGGAATTCGAATAAAGAAGAGAAAGGGGGGCAGTGGCAGCACTAGGGTGCAATGATATTGTTGGGGCAATGAATAGACAGCTGAGAATAAGGGATGGTTAGAGGAGGTGGGCCCAGATATGATGCAGCCGATTTGGGAAGAGATTGTCTTAGGCTTTGTGTGGATTCAAGTAAAAGTGAAAGTAGAAGACAATAGTAAATATGTCGTATTAATAGGTTAAGAGGCCCACTTAATATTTTTTTCATAAGTACGAAAAATAGAAAAAACTAACATGTCAGTTTACGTGAAAAAATTTAGTGCTACTAAGGTAAATATTATTAAGTTGTATTAAGATTTCAGTGAAAAAAAAAAACAGCTCCTAAGAGTAGATTTTCCTGCCATTATGTATTAGTTTTATATTTGGAAATGAAGGCATTGTCGTGCTATCAAAAGGGTATTGAAACTCTACCATATAGTTTAATAATACTTTGAAGATGATAATACGGTAGCAATATTTCCATGTTCTCTTCCGCCACTTCCTTTTTCAATATCTTGGACGGTGTTTACTTTTTAGTTTTAGTTTAGGTGGTTATCTTGTGTACACAGTGTACTTGAGTAGAAGCTATGTGCATTATACTACAAAAGAGAGTGAATGTTTGTATGAAGAAATAAAAATGAAAAATTTGCCAGTTGATAAGAAGTGACTATGCATAGAATTAAAAATGAAAAACTCACCACATGTGGCCATGTCAAAACATTCTCACCCGTTATTGTCTCCACACTTGGCTCTTCAAATGCACACTGTTTGGCCAATGGCATCATAGCAGACACTGTAACCAACAACAATAATCTTATATGCTAGATCAAATTAATAGAAGATATATATTTGTAAAAAAAAAATTTAGGAAATAAAACGGTAATGCCAGACCACATTGCAAAAAGATATACAATTGTTTCCTTTAAGCCACCATACATAATTAACCTTCCCTTTATAGCATTCACCCAAGGGTCATACTACAGTACAACCATTGTACCATACAACCGTTTGTAAAATTTTTGTAAATTTAGTGTAAAAGTTGTAAATCTTTGTATATAAATCGTAAATGTGAAAAAAAAAGTTGTAAATGAAAAATTTTTCACATTTACGACTTTTATACAATGATTTACAACTTTTACACTAATTTACAAAAAATTGAAAATAGTTACAACTTTTACACTAATTTACAAAAAATTAAAAATAGTTATACAATTTTTCATTTACAACTTTTTTTTTTTCACATTTACGATTTTTATACAAGGATTTACAACTTTTACACTAAATTTATAAAAATTTTGAAAAAGGTTGCACCGGTTGTAGCTAAAGCCATATAAGTTATTTAGTCTCTTATTCCCAAAAAAAAAATAATCAATTTGACAGAACTAGTGTTTTAAGACCACTTCCACAAATGGAAATGCATTTCATAGTAATAATACTCACTATCAATTCCATAAACGTTACGCCAGAAATCAATGCTTTCACTGTATCTGTCAGGGTGTGTAACTGGTGCCATGTACAACTGCAGGCAGCAAAAATCAAGAATCGCCAAGATTAAAATAACTTTACCTCCACCAGAATCTAAAATGGGTTTGAAAGAAATTAGAAACAAATTGGAAGCAGAAATATGAGGCCCTTCAATAATGTCAGAGAACTCAAAATAATTATTAGACAAAAGTAACAAAGAACACATACCGTAGCATTTGAAGGAAGAATAAGACCTCCACGTTTTAGCCAGCGATCTCTGGCAGTGATGACACTTCCTAGCATGCTCTGCAACGTTAAAAATAAAAGTAAAATAAAAAAATAAAAATCTAGTGCCAAAGAAATGAATTCACAACGTTATGCCCAAATCTAGATTACTCCAATTGTAAATAATTACAAACAGAAAACTTGAATATACAATCGCACATGCAATATTTTTAATCACCTCATAAAGAAGCATATAGCCCATCCACTCAGAAATAATAACATCAACCTCCTCTTCAATTTCAACATCCTGCAGAAATCAGAATACACAGTTCCCAAGGATGCTTGTCATTCAGGAGGACATAAATATTAAGTTTCTTAGATTATTTCAGCAACAAACAAACTTAAGAAAAACAGAAATTAATTAAGATCATTCAAACAAAAAAAGAGATTCTCAAAAGCAACCCTCCCAGAAAGAATAGTGATGCAAGCAGTTAAAAGGATTAGAAATAAATGCTTTTGTTAGTAAACATTTAGTTGAAGAATCAAAGAGTCAACCTCGCTTTTTGTAAGACGATAGTAATGAAGTCTAGAAAGATGTAAGAGCTTTTAAATATATTAATCTAAAAAATTGTTTAAGTCTAGCACTACAAAAAAAGACAGCAAGTGCTCAATATAATCAGTTTTTCCAGCATTTAAGAAGTATCAATATTTGCTCATAATTAAATATTTGCTGATCAAAGACTTTTCCTTGATTTACACTTTTAGAAATCTTGGCTCCAACAGTGTTCAGATAAATTCAGTCCCTGGCCTATTAATTTGGTAGTCTGTATTTGTTTTCTGTTTGCATCAGATAGGCATCAGATTAGCCAACCCACAGAAGCTTACCTCAACTCGTCCATGCAATACAATGACCTTGTCAGATAAATTATTTGCCTTCACAACTTCATTAGCCTGTTTGCAGTTCAAAAAAGGATCAATTCAAACCAAATCTCAGGCACCAATTTCTAAGGACCAATAAAGTGCAGAATCTGTAAAGATAATGACATCAAATCGTCAAACATAAATACAAGGAAATTGGTCGTAGAAATTCTAATTAATCAATATTAAGAGCAGGTAGAGAGGGAGAGAAAGAACCAGAATATGTGTGAAGGCTAGATGGTTTTAACCCAACTTAAATCAGTAGATACATTGTTCTGTGATCCACCTATAAAAGGGGACAAAAGTCTTACAAGAATCATTGATGTAGCATGAGAAGTGTAAGCAAAAAGCTTTAACTATAGTGATCAAGAAAACACCAAGACCAAAACAGAAGTAAAGAATTTGGTTCTTCCAAAGTCACATAAGATTAAACTCAATGAGACTTTTTAATACAATATTTACCAAACGAAACCATTAAGTCATTCAATCATCCCCATAGCTCTAGTAAAAAGGTCAGTGTGATGACAGATTTTTGGTAGTATAATTTATAGGGGAGAAAAAAAAAAAAAGATACACTCATGAAAGATTTAGAATTCAGATAATCATTTCATAATAATTTGTTATTCATTTGATCCCACTCTTTGACAAACTGGATGCAGTTGACATTTTCTGATTTCTCCAAAAACAATGGTTTAAGCAACATTTATCTATGTAGTTTTTCACTCTTCCTACTTCTTGACATAATCCATCCATAAAAAGCTAATAAAATGAGCCAAAACCAAACCACTGAGCCAAAACAACATCCACTAAATTTGCTGTACAAGAGAATTTAGCAAGATTGTCTATACAAGACAGCTAAAACAAAATACAGCATGTGTAAACCAAAATAATGAGCACCATTGATTCACTGTGAGAAAAAGTACCTGCACTGCTATATCACTTGCATCCACTGCATATACCTAGTAACATAAAGAATTTCAAATAAAATATGAAAATTAAAATGAAAAATTAGTGGAAAACATCCAAGATGTACATCACACATACAAAAATACATATAACAATACCAAATTTTTCACCAAAAGTGAAATGCGTAAAAGAACTAATAAGTATGAAGTCTACTATAACAAATCAAATAGAACGTTTGTAACAGTCAATAAAATCTAATGATTTTGTGAAGGAAATTCCAACTGTTCACCTCAAACCTCGCACACCAAGTGAGAGAGTATAACTAATCTACAAGTTAAATATTGTAGAAAAGTGTATTTTACTATGTATGAATGATTCATTTACACTAAATATAGGAAGGCAATACACTTAATTAAAGGAACTAACTAATTACCTACACATCATTCTAGGGTCAACTATCTACAAAATTAGGAAAAAAAAAACTAATTTTATGACAGAAACACAAAATAAAATTAATTACATAAAATCAGGAAAATCAAATCAAATCAAATCTAACCCAATAAGAAATCTAATAATGAGAAAGTAGGCAAAGTCTTCAAAACTCCCCCCTAAAGCTGGTGCAAATACATTTACCATGCCTAGGTTGCTCAGAATTGATTGAAAGGATTGGCAAGGAAGACCTTTAGTAAGGATATCTATAAGTTGATTCCTGATCTAACACTGGAAATGCAAATTTCTCCACCGTCCAATATTTCCTTTACAAAATGAGAATCGAACTCTGCATACTTAGTACAATCATGATGAACGGGATAATAAGCAATACCTACAGCTAACTTATTATCACTGTATAATTTCACAGGAATATCACAAATACCTTGAGTCATGCATCTGAATTCAACCTTTGCACTGGATCTTGCTACCATTTTTTGTTTCTTACTTTTCCATGTAACAAAATTTCCATCCAAAAGATAAATGATAGCCATTAATAGACCTTCAATTATAAATAGAACCAACCCAATCAGAAGACCTTTCCCTACTGATGCCATTGAATATTTAAGAATTATATATACTACTTCTAAGTGCTTTTCACAGAGTGCATGCATGAATTGATTCACTACGCTTACAGTATAAGCAAATATCAGTCTTCCCACAAATTGTTGGTACTTTTCTCAGTCAGCTATGATATCATCAGATGTATTCCCCAACTTACAATTTGGCTTAATGGGACCATCCATATGCTTAAAACCTCGCATTTTCATTTCTTAGAGAAAATCAAGAGTATATTTTTAATGAGACAAGAACACTCCATTCTAGAGTTCATCACCTTCAATTCTAAAAAATTATTTGAGTTTCTCCAAATCTCTGACTTCAATACTAGTTAAATAAAATTTCAAATTCCCAATCTCCTTTTTATCATTCCCAATAATAATGATATAATCAATGTAGACAATGTTGTCAACTGCCCTAAAGGTCTCCGTTTTATAAACAAGGTAAGATCACTGGCTTTGTGTGTATCCAAACATCAAGATAGCTCTAGTGAACCAACTGAACCAAACCCTTGGATATTGATTCAATCAGTACAAGGGCTTTTTTTTTTTTAAGTCTAAATAGTTTCCCTTCTCCATGTTTCCCATTTAAGCTAGGAGGGACCTGCATGCAGACTTCTTTCTCGAAATCACTATGTAAAAATGCATTATTCACATCAAATTGTTGGAATGACAACCACAATAGTAGCAAGAGATGATAAAACTCTAACCCTATTAACCCTCGCAATAGGTGCAAAAGTCTCTTGGAACTCTGTTCCATAGGTTTGAGTAAAACCATTAGCACTAAGCTTTAAATCTCTCTAAGGAGGTCAACAATTTCCCAAGTTTTTTTTTTTTTTTTTCAATGTCCTCATTCTAAGTCATAGCCAGTCTCTATTTTTTTTTTATCTTTGAGTGCTTCTTGGACAGTTTTGGGAATTTCTAAAGAGGATAGCTAAGTGAGAAAGGCTGTTAAAGAAAGTGATAAATTTTGGTAGACACAAAGTTTGAAATAGGATATTGAGTACTGTCCCTTTTCCTTTACTAAGTGCTAGAGGAAGAGACAAATCAAAATTGAAAATATGATCAAAATTAGGAGTAGGAAAAGGATTAACATCACCTTGCTCTAGTTAAGATGATTGAACAAGTGTTGACTCCTTGGATGGTTGTTTCCTTCTTGAGTATACCTTGAGAGGAGATCATAAATCCTTTTACAATAAATTGGTACTTTAGGTTCAAGTTCTCGGGAAAAAGTTTCCAAGTTCAAATTCTTTAAAAGAAGGTTCATGTTCTTTAAAAGAAGATTCAAGTTTAGGTTCTTTTGAAAAAATGGTTTTAGGAATTAGGGATTAAGTTATTAATTGAGGTAGCATTTGAAGATGATGGTCAAGGAAACTGACATTTATTATGACAAAGAATTTTCGGATGACAGGATGGTAGCACTCATACCCTTTTTAGGTTGGTGAATAACGGATGAAGATACACTTGAGGGCTCTAGGATCTAATTTGGTCCAAAAATGACTATGGATATGGACAAAGGAGGTACACCCGAAAACTTCGGGAAAAGATGCTCAAATGTTTGTAAAAGAGGGAGAATATTGAGTCAAACATTCCAAGGGTGCTTTGAAATCAAGGATTCAGGAAGATAGATAATTGTGAGGTGGTGGAGGTCAAGTGGGCTTCACCGAAATAACTTTTGGCACTCTCATTTCAAAAAGAAGAGCTCTAGCAACATCTAATAGGTGCCTATATTTTCTCTTGACAACCCTATATTGTAAGGGGTAATCAAACATAAGAAGATTGGTGAGATACCTTCTTTTTGACAATAATAAATCCATTCATTATTAAAGTACTCTTTCCTATTATCAAACTCAGAAAGATTTCAAATTGATTAGAGTTCATTTTATGAAAGGGAAAATTTGATTAACTATTGATTTCTTTGAAGAAGATAAACCTAAGCAACCTTTGTACGATCATCAATAAATATGGCAAATACTTCAGCACCCATAATTCTTGAGGGGCCCCAAACATATTGAAGATCTATTATTTTAGGAAAAAAGGAATGGTGTTGGGCATTTCACAACTATCATAATGAATTGTCATTTTCAAATTCAAATGAAAGAAACAATTTTTTTATAATAGAATTAGGAGGATGACCTAATCTATTATGTCAAAGCAAGAAATTTTTAACTTCCAATAATGATAAACAAACCACTGGAATGAAATCACTACTTTTTACACGTAGGCCTAAGAAAGTATAGTCCACCCTATTCTCTAGCATGCCTAATCATCTTCCTTATTGTTTTATTCTGTATGACACAATACAAATGCAGAAAGGTTATTTGAGCAAATCAGATCTTTGGTAAACTTGTGTACACATGCTACTTACGTTAGCCTTGTTCCCAAAGAAGGAGTCAGTTAAGATTAGAGATTTTAGGCCTATCAGCCCCATCTCTAGTCTTTACAAAATTATTTCTAAAGTCCTTTCTCTTCAACTAAAAAGAGTTCTAAAGGAGACGATTCAGCAGCTCAGTCAACTTTTAATAGAATCTAATAGTAAATGAGGTTGTTGAAGAGTGCAGGAAGAAAAAGAAGGAACGATGCTTGTTAAAATTGACTTGGAGAAATCTTATGACTATGTCAATTGGAAGTTACTAAACTTTGAGTTACAAGTTAAGAGCTTTGGAAGGAGATGGCAGAATTGGATTAAAGATTGTCTTTATTCTATGAATTTTTTCTCTTTCAATTAATGGCAAACCCATGGGAAGATTCTGGGCTACGAGAGGCTTACAACAAGGAGACCCTCTTTCTCCTTTCCTATTTACTTTAGTTGTGGATGGATTATGCAGATTAATGGAAAAAGGGGTTGAAGCTAAACTAATTAAGGGCATGGTTGCGGGAAAAGAAAATATTGAAGTTTCACATCTACAGTATGTTGATGACACACTTTTCTTCTCAATGGGGGAACGAACAAAAGATGTATAACTTACTAAAAATTTTAGAAACTTTTAGTCTCATCTTCGGTCTCAAAGTTAATATGTCAAAGAGCATAATTGTAGGGATTAATTCAACAGAAAGGAAACTTCACTCAATTGCCAATGATTTTGGATTATCGGTGGGCCATTGGCCTTTTAAATATTTAGGATTACCATTGGGGAACAATCCTAGATCTTTAAGCTTTTGGAATCCAGTGGTTGAGAAAATTGAAGGAGGCTTGGAGGATGGAAAAGAGGGTTTCTTTACAAAGGTGGTAAACTCAAATTGGTATCTATCCTATCAGTAGTTTATTTCCTTTCAGTTTTTAAAATTCCTAATATCATCGCCAAAAGACTTGAAAGATCAACAAGAAATTTCTTATGGGAGGGTTACAAAGAAAGCTAAGGCTCCCATCTTGTAAGGTCGGATATTGTGACTAGGCCCAAGAACAAAGGAGGGATAGAAATTCAGAACTTGGAGAAATAAAACAGGGCTTTATTATCTTTGTAGATTTCCACTCGAGAAAGACTCTTTTTGGCATAAGGTAATTGAAAGTCTATATTGTTTACGTCCAAATAGTTGGGATATAAAAATCACTAATTTTGGAACCTATAAAAGTCCGCGGAAAACAATATCAAAAGAATTCCTTTCTTTATTTCTCATATCTCGTTTAAAGTGGGAGATGGGAAGAATATTCAGTTTTGGGAGGATAAATGGTAGGAGACTGCCCCTTGAGGGAGGGTTTCCCTTACCTATATATATTGTGCCCTAATTGAAATGTCAAAATCCGATCTTGTGTCATTACCTCTTCAAACGATTGGAATTGGAATTTAAATTTCAAGAGGAATTTGAATGATTGAGAAATTCAAGAATATGCAACCCTTATGAAGAAGGTAACCAATGTGTATTTTGATGAGATGAGAAATGATGAAAGAGTGTGGATGAGAGAGAGCTTTTGAAGTTATTCTTTTAAGTCTTATCTTGAGGGGTTGATTGTTGACTCTCAATGGGAAGCCTTTAAGGCTTTCAATAATATGGAAGGCTAAAGTTCCTCCTAAAATTTAAGTATTTGGGTGGGCTTTAGCTCATGGGAAAATTAATGCTAGAGAAGGAATCCAAAGAAGGTATCCTAATATGTGTCTTTCACCCTCTTGGTGTGTGATGTGCAAGAATAGGGATGAGATATCAAACCACTTTTCTCTTCAATGCCCAGTTGCTTCTTATTTATGGGCTAAACTTTGCAAAGAAGCTAAAATAGCTTGGGTTTGTCCAAGTTCTTGTTGTTCACTTCTTATGGAAAATTTGTTTGCTTTTGGGAAAGGGGAAAAAGCAAAGAGTCCATGGAAATGTGTTGTTCTAGCAATTTTTTGGGTATTATGGCAAGAGAGACACAATCAAATATTTGTGGACAAAAAAGAAGACATCGGGTGCTTGTCGGAGAGAGTTCATTTTTATGCTTGCTTATGGGCTTCAACCATAAGAGAATTTCAAGAGTCTTCTCCTTTTTCATTCATCTTCACTAGGAAAGTGTTTTGGGATGAAGTTTGCATAGATAGTGGTGCTTTAGGGAAGGGTTTTTTATATTGGGGTTTGAAACGTGTTTTGCTATGGTCTTTGAATAGGGTGGATGCCACTCCCTAATTTCTAAAACTTTAGCATTCTTAGGGGTCAGCTAGTCCACTTTGATACTCTCTTCGTTGCTATATACGTTAAATTAATATAGTGCTTACAGTTTCTTATTAAAAATAAAAAATAAAAATAAAAATAAAAAAAGATCTTTGGTAAGCTTAGTTACTGAGATGAGATTGCAAGTCAACTTAGGAACATGAAAAACAGACTACAAACATAATGAGGAAGTCAAGAAGCCTTGACCGGCAAAGGAACATACACCATCTGCTGTGGTGACCTTTTATTTCCTGCACGAATAGTTTAAAAAAAACAACCATGGAAAACCTAGTCATATGGTTAGAAGCCCATGAGTCAATGACCGAAGGACTAGAAAGACTATCTAACACATCATCTAATTGTCCATGGTAACAAGATTCAACTGCTTGAGAAAAACTTTCATTTTCTCTGTTTACTCTCTGTTACGGCCTTAGAAAATCTTGGTCGTTCAATCATTCTTTATCTTTTGACTCCATATTTTCCATAAACATTATTGTTTTTCAACCCTCTTTTATCTCCCTTTAAACCATTCTTCTCTAAGAACTAAAGCTTTCCATGAAGCTCCCAACTAGTCTCTCAAGTATGTCAAGGTTTATCACAATAATCACACCATTTATTGTCTTTTTCTGAAGCTTTCTTTCCCTCATTCTTACCAACAGTAGCATGATTCAAAGCTTTTGAAATTGCCAAGGCAATTGTCTATGAAAGGTTTCTCCAACATCACCATCCAGCAACATACTTCTAGCAATCTTCAAAAACCTCACTGAGAGATGGTAAAATCTCTTTTCCCAAATCATACTGCAAATTTGGTCAAGTTCATCATTCAAACCTACCAACAAATCAAGGATTTTTTCTAGGTCCATCACCTTTTGTAACTTCGTTGCACCCTTACTGCATTCCAACCCAAGTTGTTATAATGATCCAACTCTAACCAAAGACTTCTGATAGTATTACTATAATCAGTCACAAAAGACAAATCCTTGCTTGGTATTACGGATCTTAGTGTTCAATTCATAAATTTGAACAAACATACCTACACTGGAATAGGTTTGAGTAATAGCATCCCAAATTTCTTTAGTTGTGGACTGGAACGGGTAGGTTTTGATGATTTTAGGTTGTATGGAATTCAACAACAATGACATGATCATGGTATTCTCAATATCCTAGGTTTTAAAGTTGGAATCGATAGAGTTAGTTGGCGATTCTGTAAGATATCTAACCTCAATAAAAAGCCTAGCTAATTGAGACCACACTATGTATTTCTTCTCAGGTAGTTTGGTTGAGGTAATTTGGACATTGGAGCCATCTGATGGATGGTAAGGTTTTGAGTAGAATTAGAAGAGGAGGTAGCATCAGTGAGTTCAAACATTTAAGACAAGGGAGAAAATAAATCAGAATAGTTCATCACAATAGGAAATCTCATAATTAGAAAGTTGACAAAATCTTCAACACATATAATGTTTGCAAGTGTAATATTATAATACTTGAAAAGGATGTTTAAAATTGAAGCTCATATCAATATATCAAAAACATTCCATACCAAAAAATTTGTTGATAAACCACAATGGCCACAAATTTTGTGTTTTATGAATAAATTGATCAATATTCATAGAAAATGTTGTCTATTATGCACCACGATGTAGCATGGAATGCAACACCCAACATATATGAATTGTTTACAATTCAGAAATCCCTTGGTATGTGTACTCAGTTTGAAACTGAGGACTGCTATAGAGCCCTACAATGGGAAGAAACTTATATCCTTTGTGTCCTTCGTATTCAAAGGAATGAGCATATATACATCATAGGAATGCAGATCTATCCAGTTCAGGCAACCATCCAATTATCTTTTTGAAAATTTTTTCAACTAATATTAGATACAAGCACCTATAGCAAAATAACAAACTTCAGAAACTCTTGGAGACAAGCACTTAAACAATGCATAAATGTTCAGCCAATGTCAAATACGCCTGAGTAAAACTTAAAACATAAATTTGTTGAATATCATACACATTTAAAGAAAAAAATAAAAAATTACCCGTTTAGCACCAGCCTGAGCGCAAAATATAGAAAGAATTCCTGTCCCACAGCCCACATCCACTACAACCTGATAAGCACAGTAAGATCAACTAGTAATTTTTTTTCCTAAAACAATAATTCTAACATTATGATACGTCTAATAAATTAGATAAACACTTCAAGATATATCAATGTAATCACAAATAAAAAACAAAAAATTATTCAACTTCATTTGAATTCTAATTCAAATATAATAGAGCTTGAAAGAACAAGAAATATAAGCTTTTTAACGAGGAGAAACATGTCAGAAATAATTATAAAAAAAAAAGGTCGTCACAGCAACAACAATATTACTTTGCCTTCAATAGAACTCTGATTCTGCATAATTGCTGCCCTATAAGTTTCTGTCCGTACACGATCCTGTAGAATCCAAAGATAGATTGCCTTAGAGCAAATAATTGACACAAAAGAAGCGGTAAAAAGCGAAAGTAATTTATTCAAGTAAGCATCTGGAGAAATTGAAGACCTTGATCATTTCTTCGTGGATCCCAACGTGAGCGTAGGAGTGGAAGTACGCGACGTCAAACTCCGTGCAAGGCGTTGTTGGTTTGCGCTCGTTCTGCTGATGATGCTCTGAACCCCTATGCGAGTCACGTGACCTTCGACCTCCCCTTCGGACTCGCTCCCTGTGACTCGTGACTCCTCCCACTCGCTCTTGCTGCTGATGGTAGCCGTTACTGTATCCCATGCTCGAGTGCATTTTCTTCTTTCTATTTCTTTTCCAGCTTTTTTCTGCCGCCGCCCCAACAAAGAATCAAGAAGACAATGGCGGAGACGATTAATTGTAGAAGGAAGAGTACAGTACTCTATAATTTCTAAAACTGACCACTTTATTAGTTTTAATGAAAATAACCTAATGTTAGGATGATCAGGAAGTGCATTGAGGGCAAATACTTCCACCTTTAATTTTCCAGAAATTGGGAAAAATAACCGAGTCTGAGGGGGCTATTGAAAAATATCCCAAGGCACATTTGTTTTAGGTTCTGAAGCCTAAATCTAAATGTAAAAAAATTTTGATCCATTTATTCGTGACTCTAATTATTTATTTTTAAATATATACATTTAAATTAAAAAAATAAAAATATATCACTTTTTTTTTATTAACTAAATATATTAAAATTTTTAAAATACCCTTATTTATAAAATAATTATAATTTTTTTAGTTTTTTTTTTATCTAGCTGTCTTCCTCACTCCTCACCCTCCATTCCCTCTCCCTCCGTGAATTCTCTCAAAATTCGGCCATGTTGTTCAGTTCTGACGCCACCATGATGCTGCTTTTGTTGTTCAACTCATGCTTGTGCTTTCGTTGACAAAACCATATCTTGATAGCTGAAGTAGGTGCTGCGTTGTTGCTGTTGCTATTATTGTTGATGTGATCGTAGTCGTTGGAGAAGATGACATCAGATTCTTGGAACTCCTCAGCCATGTTGATGAATTATGTGAAGAGAGGATTGTAAGGAAAAGAATAGAAAGAGATGGGGGAAATGGAGTGGTGGATTTATAAGAAATGAGATGTAAGCTGAAAGTGAGTACATTAACAAGTTGAAAGTATTGTTGATTGTTTGTGATGTGTTGCCAGATGGCGTTACCATAAAAGGCGTTAAGTGCGTCCCGCATCTTTCTCTCTGAAAAAGTTTTGAGTTTTCTGCTTCTTTTTGTTTTTGTCTTTAATTTAATTTATTTTTTTAATTATATATTTAAATAAAAAAAATTTTAATTTAATTTTATTAAATTTTTAATTTTTAAAAAAGGATAATAAATAAAATATTAACTATTTAAATAAAAAAATTTATTTAATTTTAATAAATATTTATTTTTTTAAAGGTTTGTAAGAAATATAATATTAATTATTTAAATAAAAAAATTTTAGTTTAATTTTATTAACTATTTAATTTTTAAATGATTGTAATAAATATGATATAAACATTTACATTTCAACGAGCGTACAAAAATTATACTAAAAAGAAAATATTCTCTTACCACTTTTTATAAGTGATACCTAAAAGAATAAACAGATATTCTATTAAGTGATATAAATTAAGTCCTAAAAAATATTAAGTGATTGAAACAAGCATCACCTAAGAGTCCGTTTATTTTGGACTTTGAAGTCTGAATCTGAATAAAATTAAGATATAAAATTTTTTTGATCTATTTATTTTAAGCTCTAATCACTTATTTTCAGACGTATATGTATGAATTGAAAAAGTAAAAAAATATTACTTTTTTTTTTCAAAACATCTTAATATATTAAAATTCCTAAAGTAACCTTATATATAAAACCATTATAATTTTTTTCATTCTCTTTTTTTACCTAGTTGCCGTACCCCTCAGCCTCCATTTCCTCTCCCTCTGTGAATCCTCTCAAAATCCGACCATGTTGTTCAATTCCGGCACCACCATGATGATGCTGCTGCTGCTGTTCAGCTTGTGCTTACGCTTGCGTTGACAAAATCTTATCTTGATAGCTGAAGTAGGCGCTGTGTTGTTGTTGTTGATGTGGATCGAAGTGGTCGAAGAAGATGACACCGAATTCTTGGGACTCCTCGATCATGTTGATTAATTATGCGAAGAGAGGATTGTAAGGAAAAGAATAGAAGGAGATGGGGGAAGTGGGGCGGTGGATTTATAAGAAATGAGATGTAATCTGAAAGTGAGTACATTAATAAATTGGAATTATTGTTGATTGGTTGTGATGTGTTGTTAGATGGCGTCATCATAACAGGAGTTGAGTGTAGTCTCCGTATCTTTCTCTCTAAAAGTTTTGTGTTTTCTGTTTCTGTTTGTTTTGAGTTATACTAGTCTTACAAACTACTTGTACAAATTCACCTATATAAACTGACATGATATAATATGATTTGATAAATAAATACAGTAATTTGATAAATATATATTAATAATAAATGACAGTAATTAACATGGATGATGTGGCAATCATATAGGGATGTCACATCAGTTTGTATATGTTTGTATAAATAGTTTGTATGAGTAGCATTACTCTTTTGTTTTCGTTTTTAATTTATTTTATTTTTTTAATTATATATCTAAATGAAAAAAATTTTATTTAATTTTATTAAATTTTTAATTTTTAAAGGATTGTAATAAATATAATATTAACTATTTAAATGAAAAAGAATTTGAGTTTAATTTTATTAATTATTTAATTTTTAAAGGATTGTAATAAATATGATATAAATATTTTACATTTTAATAAGTGTAAAAAAGTCATATTAAAGGTAAAAATATTCTCATACCACTTTTTTAAGTAATATCTAAAAAAGTAAACAAATATTTTATTAAGTGGTATAAATTAAGTCCTAAAAAGTGTTTAAATCTAAAAGAGTAATGCTACTCATACAAACTACTTATACAAACTCACACATACAAACTGATGTGGCATTCCTATATGATCGTCACATCATCCACGTTAATTAATGACATTTATTATTAATACAGATTTTTCAAATCATTGTATTTATTTATCAAATCATATCATGCCACATCAGTTTGTATATTTGAGTTTGAATAAGTAGTTTGTATGAGTAGCATTACTCAATCTAAAAAAGTGTTACATAATTAAAACAAATACCACATAAATCTTATATTTTCTTTGATTTTCACGCGCAAGTTGGCCTTCTTGGACACAAATGCCCCTGCCTCTTTGACATCCCCCCCTCCAAATACTTTGAACTTAGCTCTAGGCCATTTTTTAGTTTTGTTTTCACAAATTTAATAAGATGGTCAACATCTAATAATTGTTTTTGGACGTTTGCTTATAATTTGAAGAAACCACTTGCTTTGATTTGAATGTGATTGATTAATTTTGATGTTAGATTTGATTTAGGTTTAAAGAATGAGTTTTGATTTGATGTTTTTAGTCTATAAATAGGCAAATGTAGTGGTTGAATGTTACTTTTGAAGCATTTTAAAGTAGATTAGAGTGATTTTTGAAGCTTGATTGTGTGAAAATGGTGGATGGAGCAAGATCATGTGAAAATGAAAGATGGAGACACGAAGAAGGGTAGGATAGTTGGCCCATTACAATGCCAACGGGCAGGACCGTCAGCTAGATGACAAGCCAATTGGTAGACCAATAGGAAGCTTGTTACGCTTGTGGAAGGCTTGTAACCTGTTAGCACTGTGATGGGCCAAAAGTCCTCGTCTCTTCACATCTTCATCCACCATGTTCACACAACCAAGCTTAATAAATCACTCTAATATACTCCAAACTACTACACAAGTAACAACCAACTACTATATTTACTTATTTATAGACTAAACACAACAACTCAAAAGTCATTCTTAAAACTAAAATCAAATATAACATAACCTTCAATCAATCACATTCAAATCAAAGTAAATAATTTCTTCAAACTCATAAGCAAACATTCAAAATCAATCATTAGATATCAAAAGCATCCTATTAGATTTGTGAAAGCAAACCTAAAAAATGGTTTGAGAGCCATGTTCAAAGTACTTGGAAGGACTAAATGTAAGAGAGGCAAGGGTATTTTTGTATAAACATGAAAAAAAAATTCTCATACAAATATATAATATAAATACAATAAACCAAGATTTAATAAAAAATTAGCAAATAAAGAAGAAAATCTTATCATAAGCTCTGCAAGATATTAATAAGAACATTTTTTTATAGAAAAAACTTTTAAACTATGTAACTTTTTATTAATTTTTTGTTTTATTTAAATTAAAGATATTTGCATTTTCTGTCTCGAGATTCATTAATAAAAAAATATTTCCCCTGAGAGACTAGATATTACAAGTTGCCCTTTGAATTCAGATTTTGGATGTTAACTTAAATGATGTAAAGGTAAAATTGAAAATAAAATTGGGATAAAAATAATTTCAAAAAAAATGAAGCTGGGGACAATAATAATTATTAAAAATAATATAAATAATCAATGATATTTAAAAAATTATTGAACAAATAATTAAAAAAATATTTTTATGAAATAATAATTTCTATTATAAATTATTTAAAAAAAAATCGAACCCACTTCCTTCCATTTTCAATCGACACCCTAGCCTCAAACGCTAACGCACCAACCACCACACCCAAGCCCCAAATAAACCTTCATCGGCCACCACACCCCATCCCTAAACACAACCTTACCTCAACCACAACACTATTTAGCCCCAAATGGTCATGCAACACAATAATCACTTGTATCCTAAGGGCTAATAGAAGAACTTAGTCAGCCGCTTCCTCTGTAGTCGTTAGCTTCTTCTTGATAGATCCAATCAGGTCTCCATAATGTCTGAGGCACTCAAAAACCCTAGATCCATTCATTGGCTGCGATTTGGGTGCTTGAACGATTTGAAGCTGTGATGTTGAGTTGCGTTTTGGTACAATTATGATATGCAGTGGCTGGGGTTGAGGCTGAAATGGTGTGTGATTGTTGCTGATGCAAAGGAATTGACATTGCTAAAGAAGAAAGGGCTCGGATTTTGGCTGGGTAGTTTGTTGTATAGTACTGCCATGGCCGGTAGTTTGTTTAATTGGCTGTTGCTAGAATTTGGGTTTAGTCGTTGTTTGAGTGCTCCTGGGATTTAGGATTGACAGTAATTTCAGTGTTGTTAGAGTTGAGTTTGGTGGCGTCAATAAAGGGATGTGATGGTTGTGTTGGTGCGAGGTTGTGATAGTGTGGTAGTTGTGGTTGGCTACAAAGGCGAGGCTAGTAGCTGCAATGGTGGTGTTGGGCTTGTGGTCGATTGTTTGGTTTTGGGAATTGGTGATTTGGGTTGCATTTGATGTGAATTAGATTCTCATCCATGGCGAGGGTGAGGAAAGAAGGGGTGATGCGATTAAGACGATGGAGGAGAACGAAGGTGGCAAGGGCTTTGGGGAGAATGGAAAAACGAGAGTTGGAAGAGAGGGGTGATAAGGGTATTTTGGTCAAATAGTGCACTTTGTCTTCTTTATCCTAGTTTAACGTTTAGGTTAACGACTGAAATCTGAAAATTTACAGTATCCAGTCTCTCAGGGGAGAAGATTTTTTTTTGTTTAACGAATCTTAGGCGAGAATAGGTTTGGCCATTTGACCATATGGGTTCGGAACTCAGGGATGCTGTCCTGATCGGGACGGATCCGCGATCGGGTCTGGCTTTTAGGCCAATTTGACCCGCCCACTCTATCCTGTCCGTCCTGGTATATTTGAAAAATTATAAAATATAAGTACTTATAATAATTTTAAAAAATGATTTTGATAAATTTTAATATATATAGGGATATCTTGAAATTTGATAAAGTATATAAAAAAAGTTTTTAAATAGAGTGGGTCTATTCCATTAAAATTTATTTGCAGGGGTATATAAAGAAAATATTTAAATGCGATAGGTCTACTATAATAAAATTTTTCTTATAATTTTGTAAATGGATGGGGCAAGGCAAGGGGGGGTATAGATTTGCTGAAATTTTTTTTGTCCCGTCCCGCCCAGCTCCTTTCAGGGGCAATGGGGTTGGGCAGGGAAGAAAATAATTCAGCGGGGTAGGGATGGATATCTCCTGCCCCATACCCGCGTCGCCCCGGTTTCAAGTCTAGGTGAGAAAATGCAAATATCACTTAAATTAAACATTGACCTACTTAATTGGGTGTTTTTTTATATAAGTTTATCAAAATTTTGAAGATAATTAGTAGAAACAAAATTACTTGAGATTTTAATAATGGGTGAGTATAGTATATATTGTTAAAGAAAAAGTAACCTCACCTAAAAGTACTTATGATTTTTGTTTATGAATTTAACTCTCTATTTTACGAATTTAAATAAATAAACAAAAGGGCTAAATTTCTTACTGATGCTTATAAAGAATTCCTTTAGCAATAGTAGTAGAGTAAACTTTAAAATTTAAGACATCTTGAAATATTACATAAGAAGGGTACGCTCAAGACCTAGATAGTATTTGACAGAAACCTGAAGTTCATTTCCCTCTATTGCTAAGAGGGTACTATTCCTTTGTATTTGGCTTGGGCTCCTAGTAATATTCTTTGTCAAAGTTCTACTTTTGAGAATGATGGAAAGAGCAATACAACTATGGTGAACATGATGTAAAGAGGGTGATTTCAAAGCAACACCAGGAAGGAAAATCATATGCAAATCTTGATTGTGATTGAGTTGCAGTTTGTCATACTGTATAATCTCATCTTCTGCAACTCTTTTCCACTTTTGCTTCTCACTGTATATCCATTTGTGTCAAATGATTGCATGTTTAGAGTAATCAATAGTAAATCTTCTTGCCATGGTTGTTCTCTCTTTATCTACTTTTAATGCTTCTATTTACCCATGGTTATGTAGATTGTACATACTTTTATGGGAAATTGCCACAAACCACTCCTACATTTTGCATTAATATCACCCAAAAACATCTTTTGCGCCTTTCATAAGCGCGGTCCCTACTTTTTGAAAAATTTATCATGGACCACCTTTCTGCTAGTTTAACTATGACATCATTTTTCAATCCAAAACCTCAACAATTACCAAATACCCTTAAGTGCATAAACAAAATATAGAAATAATTAAAATTAGCCTCCACATATTTAAACGTCAAATAAACTCAGGTTAAAAATCAAATTTAAACATCAATTATAATTGAAGTAAAAAAAATCTTAATCAAACCATCTCAAATCATCAAAATCCAATTCCTAGAGTTCCCCACGCAACTTCACCATCGTTGCATGCTTGTGCCTACACCATTCCACTTGAAGTCCACCATCGTACAACAAACGACATGTATTCTATGCCTACGCTGTAGACAAACCTCCACCAAGACGAAGTAAAACCCATCTCCAAAACCAGTATAACACTAGCCAAAAAACCACCAAGTCCATCTCTAACACTAGTATCCAAACCACTTGCATAAACCACCAACGACCAAACCCGTATCAAACACAACCCATAATAGCCAAACCTTCCCCATTAACAACCAAGACCACTGTAAACACCACCAATAACAAATGAGATCCATAATAACAAATTCAAACCGCCCAACAATCGATTAAGACCAAAAGAAATTTTACACAAATCACACAACCTAACAAAAACCCACTCCTATCCTTATTTTTCACCGTCATATTCATCTTCACTGAGATCCTCTTCAATCTTCGTCCAAATCTTCCCAGAAAATCAAAACATTGAAGACAAATTTCAATGTTTACTTCTCTCAACTGAAAAATCAAGAATACAAAACAAAAAACAAACTCTAGTATTCGTTCCTCGCTCTACTCCCATTCCTTATTATTACTCCATAGTGTAGTTATTGGCTCTGGTTCCTCACCATTGGCGATCAAAGAAACCTAGGAAATGGTCAAAATCATGGCTCAAAGACTGAAATTTTTTGAAGGGAGAAGTCTTTTATAGGTTTTGATATAAGGGATTTGAAAAGAGTAAGGAATAATATGCATTCAAATCCAATTTGGGGCGGGTAGCAACAACAAGTGGTGTTGAGTGTGGTGCTGGAGTGTAAAGGATGAATGGAAAAGTGCGAGAGGAAAGAGGGGAGAGGGGTGGGAGGAGAGAGGGGAGAGGGGTGACAGGAGAGAGGAATAATTATTTTTATTAAATGACCATTATAACGCTTTATAATCAACTTATTTATATCCATTTAACCGCTAAACTACCAGAATGGTGGTCCATGATGAATTTTTCAAAAGATACGGACGACGCCTATATGAAAGTATAAAAGACGTTTTTGGGTGATATTAATGCAAAACGTAAGGTTGGTTTGTGAAATTTTTTGGTACTTTTTTGTCCATTAGTCCATGCAAAGAAGTTATCTCACTTTTTTTTCGCTAGTTAGCATGCAATGCCACTTGTTACTGGTTTGAGATTTTAGGCGTCTGCATGATTTGGTATTTTTCTTGTGATATTTGTAACAGTTTATGATCATGAATCTTCTAGTCAAATTGGATAACATGTGCTTCCTTTTTTCATTTATTATTATTTTTGTTATTACTGTTTTATGGAATCTTCAACTTTTAGTTTTTATTTATTTTTAAATGCTTCAACTTTTTATTATTTATATAGATTCCTTATTAATTGCTCTCTTAGCTATTATATTCCGTAGGGGTGCACATGGGTCGGGTCGGGTCGGGTCGGGTTTTGCCCAACCCGAACCGACCCAACCCGACCCGACCCGATATATGGTCGGGTTTGACATTTTAGACCCGTAATCAAGTTTTTGAAGTATAGAACCCGAGATATAACCCGAATGGTCGGGTTGGTCGGGTCGGTTGTGGGCCAATTTCACAGTTTGGCCCAAATTGTTTCACAACATTTTATTAAGGCCCATATATATTTTTAATGTTATATTATATTCAAAATAAGGCCCATTGACAAAAAAAATCTATACTATATACAAAACAAGGTCCATTAATATAAATTAAGCTATATCATATAAAAATTAAGGCTAATTAACATAAATTTAGAACTTTTAAGTCCAAGATCTAATTTATCATTTATTAAAACTTCAAATTCATACATACATACATACATACATACATACATACATATACATATATATATAATATATAATATATATATATATATATATATATATATATATATATATTTCCAAATAAGGATGAAAGTAATGAAACTCAAAGATAAATACAACAAAAATTAAAACATTACAAACCCACCCAATATCTCCTATCTAAGCTAAGCAATGCAAAAGCACTCTCAAGTCTCAACCTAATATACACTCACCCTTAACATACAATTTCATTTCATTTGAAAGCTATTCAAAATCCAAGTCAACAACATTAGTGTTACAGTCCAAAGTAAAAGACATAAATATACAGTCCAAGGTACAACTTGTTGACCCAGGTATGGCAACCCAAGAGGGGGGGTGAATTGGGTTTTTATTTATCAAAATGGATTTATAAAACTTTTCTTGAAAGATCAAAATTAGTTCACTCTTTCTTTGAGAATAAAGGTGAAGAAGATGAAATTAGAAGTTATTAAAGATGCAATCAAGAGAATACAATAATGAACAATCACAAGTGCAAGTAAATATAAAGAGAAAGGGATAGAGAGAGTGCAAACTCAATTTACGTGGTTCGGCAAACCTTGCCTACGTCCACGGGCTCCTAGCTCCACGAGCTAAGCTTTCCACTAAGTTGTAGAAATCTTTACAACTTGCTTGATGAACAACCTCACCAAGACTTTTTCTTCCAACCCTTGATAACACCACACCAAGAGTTCTTCTTGATGAACAACCTCACCAAGGCAACTTTCCTTCAACTCTTGATAACACCACACCAAGAGTTCTTCTTGATGAACAACCTCACCAAGGCAACTTCCTTCAACTCTTGATAACACCACACCAAGAGTTCTTCTTGATGAACAACCTCACCAAGGCAACTTCCTTCAACTCTTGATAACACACAACAAGAGTTCTCTCAAGGATAACTATTATCCTTTACAATAATATCTCACTCTCACCACAATACAAGAACAAAGATAATTTTTACAACAAAAGTATAACTCTCTTCAAAGAGTAGATAAATAATATAAAAGCTCTCTAGACTTGATATTTCTCTTGCTTTTTGCTTGATAAAATGCTTCTCTTGCACTTTTTGAATGCATGGGAGAATGGCTCCTTTTATAGGCAAATGAGATGAACTTAATCAAGTGAAGACACCAACTCCAAATTTTCTGCCCACCATAAAAACCGTAATTTTGTCTACCATTTTTTTCAATGTTCCGTTTGAAATTTGAAAATATGCAAAACATAAAAGATTTGTAATTTGAATAAGCTTTCCAACGCATCAAGAATCAAGTCATTTGGATATCTTTAGCTCAAGATATGGCCAAAAAACCATTCAGTGCTCATGTGACTTGATTTTTCTTTCTTGTGTCAGTCCATCAAATTGAATGATAATTCTGTCAGCCTTCCGTTTGAAATTTGAATTTCTTCAAAACATAAAAGATCTGAATATTTGAATAATATTTCCAAAACATTAAGAATCAAAGTATTTGGATATCTCTATCTTAAGATATGGTCAAAACACCATTCGGTGATCATGTGAGTTGATTTTTCTTCTCTGTGTCAGTCCACCGAATTGCATGTCAATTATGTCGGCCTTCTGTTTGAAATTTGAATTTTTTCAAAACATATGAAATGTTCTTCATTAAGTTATCTTTCCAATGCCGTAAGAATCAAGTCATTTTGATTTTTCTAGCTCAAGATATGTCCAAAGGAGTATTCGGTGCTCATGTCAGCTGCTTCCATTTGTCTTCCAACTTGCATGATGATTGGACAACATTGCACTTGAAATTTGAATTTCATTAAAACATATGAAATGTTATAAATTGAGTAAGCTTTCCAAAGGCTCAAGAATCACATTATTTGGACATATTTAGAGATATATATGACCAATTGATTGAACATTGCTCATGTGTCACATTCCTTGAATCAATCCTTGTTCTTAAACTTTGGTGCCTTTAACATGTAGTCTTCTCCTTAGCTTCAACACTTCATTTTAATAAGCCTCTTCTTGATTTTATAATTATTTCAATGATCTTAGTCTTGCACATAAATAAACATGTTAGTAAATCTCAATTAATCAATGTGTATTGTTATCATGAAAATTATCATGTAGCCTTAGGGCTAACAATCTCCCCCTTTTTGATGATGACAAACCATTGATTGCTTTAAAATATAATCTAAAATCAAGAATGAAAATAAAATCAACAATAAGCAAAAAGAATGGCACTTGTTATGAATATAAGCAATCCAACTATTTCTCCCCCTTTTGTTATCATCAAAAATATGTAATCAAATTAACTACTCCCCCTAAATATATTCTCCCCCTTAACATATGCTACCATTCAAAGAATATCATATAAAAATAAAATTAAGATATATCTAACATGCCTAATTCTCTTCTAATTATACAAAATCTATCTTGACTAAGGGGTTTAGTCATATTTGGGTCTAGGGACTAATTCCCAAACTTGATTTCTCTCAAATTGGTTTAATTCTTCTTGCATAGCCAAAATCAAACTTTCGTCATTTTCGGCTTTTTTAAAAGATTTTGGTTCAAATTGAGAGACAAAAGCAAAATGATTACAAAAGTTACTAAAAGAAGATATAGTTCTCATACCTTGTGATGGTTCGACAATAATGAGATCTTTAAGATGAGTTTTTGCATACCTCAATTCCTTTGGTAATTCTTGGGAAGAGTCATTTACTTCCTCAATCTTTTCTTGTTGAAGTTGTAATTCATTTTGGCTCTTTTCATCAAGCCTTGATTCCTTGATTTGCCTTTCTACCTCAACAATATCATAATCTAAATTCTTTGAAGAAATCACATTAGTTTCATCAAATTTAACATGCATAGATTCTTCAATAGTAAGAGTCTTTTTGTTAAAAACTCTATATGTTTTACTATGGTTGGAGTAGCTAACAAAAATTCTAACATCGGCTTTTGCATCAAATTTTTCAAGGTTATCCTTGGTGTTTAAAATAAAACATTTACATCTAAAAACTTTAAAAAATCCAATATTGAGTTTTCTTCCTTTCCAAAGTTCATAAGGAGTTTTTTTTTTATTATTAAAGTTCTAATATGAACTCTATTGATTATAAAACATACGGTATTAACGGCTTTGACCCAAAAATATTTTGGCAAATTATTTTCAAGTAACATAGTCCTAGCCATTTCTTGGATAGTCCTATTTTTCCTCTCAACAACACCATTTTGTTGTGGAGTTCTAGGTGAGGAAAAATTATGTTCAAAACCATTTTCATCACAAAGATTTTCAAATGCAACATTGTCTACTTCACCACCATGATCACTCATAATGGACACAATAGAATACCCTTTTTGATTTTGGACTCTTTTTGCAAATTTTGAAAAAGCTTGTGTGGCCTCATTTTTAGTTTTCAAGAATAATACCCAAGTGAATCTTGAATAATCATCCACAATAACAAAAACATAATACTTTCCACCAAGGCTTTGAGTTCTTGATGGTCCAAATAAATCTAAATGAAGTAATTGAAGAAGTTTGTTTGTTGAAGTAAATTTCTTTTGTTTAAAAGAAGTTCTCACTTGTTTTCCAAATTGACAAGCATCACAAATCTTATCCTTTTCAAATTTTATTTTTGGAAGACCATCAATTAAATCATTTTTAGAAATTTTTGAAATTGTGTCCATGCTAGCATGACCTAACCTTCTATGCCATAACCAAATATCATGATTAACAATGAAATAATTTTCTACATGATTATTAACATCAATATCAATTGTATAAATATTACCACATCTATTACCAACAAATAATGTCTTATTTTTACTAACATCCTTAATCACATATCTATTAGGCTCAAAAGCAACAAAATATCCCTTATCACATAATTGACTAATGCTAATCAAATCATGTTTCAAACCATTAACAAGCAAAACATTTTCAGTAATAGGTGAAGAAGGGTTACCAATGTCACCATGTCTGATTACCCTTCCTTTGACATTATCACCGAAGGTCATATATCCTCCTTTCATCATGATTAATCTTGAGAACTTGGAGGCATCTCCGGTCATATGCCTTGAGCATCCACTATCTAAGTACCACTTGTGTTTGCCACTCCTTTGTTTCTACAATCAACATTAAAAGAGAGACTTTTTGGTACCCAAATGTTCTTGGGTCCTTGGGGGTTAGTTATGGTACTTTTTGGAACCCATATTTGTTTCAAATTAGGATTTCTTCTAATATAGCAAGAATGCACTTTGTGTCCTTTTCTTCTACAATAAGTACATGAATGATTAGGATTATTCCTAGAAGATGTATGAACAAAATAGTTTTTAAAACACTTTTGATTTTTATGAGTTTTATATCCTAACCCTCTTTTATCAAAAACACACCTTTGGTTTTGTAACATAGAATTCAAATTTTTTGTGCTTTTTGTAAAACTATCAACAATATTTCTTAAGTCATTATTTTCCTTTTTCAAAATAGCATTTTGTTTCTCCAATTTATCAAAATCCTTTTGTTTTAAAATGTCATTTTTAGTTTTTAATAAATGTATTTGACTTTCCAAACTTTCAAAATCTTTTTGCTTTAAAATTTTATTTTCATTTTCTAAAGCTTCATTTATTTCTACCACCTCTTCTAATTGAGATAACATGATTTTTGACTTCTTTTTGAAAGCATTAATTTTTGAATTTTGCTTATCAACTTGCACATGTAAATTTTGGAATGCTTCAAGTAATTCATCATATGAAAGTTTAGGATCATGGTTTAGAATACTTATCTCATTTTCTCTTAAAGCCATGAAGCACATGTTTGCCACTTCACAATCTTCTTCTTCATTCTCCTTCAAGATGATTTCATGAGTTATGAGAGAACCCATAAGTTCTTCTAATGGTAGTTTGGTGAGGTCCTTTGCTTCTTGAATTGCCGTCACCTTTGGCTCCTAAGATTTTGGTAGACACCTAAGAATCTTTCTCACCATTTCAACATTAGAATAAGATTTACCAAGAGATTTCAAACTATTAATAATATCCGTAAATCTAGTAAACATTTCAGAAATTGATTCATCCGATTTCATCTTAAAAAGCTCATAACTATGAACTAACATACTAATCTTGGATTCTTTAACTTGACTAGTTCCTTCATGAGTTACTTCAAGTGTGTGCCATATTTCTTGTGCCGTAGAACAAGTAGATATTCTATTAAACTCATTTCTATCTAGAGCACAATACAACACATTCATAGCTTTAGCATTCAAACTCAATTTCTTTTTATCATCTTCACTAAACTCTTTAGGTTCTTTAAGCATGCATTCCCCATTTTCAATTTTGGTAGGAACAAAAGGTCCTTCCAAAACAATAGACCACAAATCATAATCAAAAGATTTCAAGAAAATACTCATTCTAGTTTTCCAATAAGAGTAATCACTTCCATTAAAAAATGGAGGTCTAGAGATAGAAAGTCCCTCAATATATGAAGTTGGATTAAAAGTTGCCATAGCTCAAAATCGGTTAAGATTTAAAAAAAAATGAGCAACCTTGCTCTGATACCACTTGTTGACCCAG
Source organism: Boswellia sacra (assembly GCA_013180625.2). Taxonomy (NCBI): domain Eukaryota; kingdom Viridiplantae; phylum Streptophyta; class Magnoliopsida; order Sapindales; family Burseraceae; genus Boswellia; species Boswellia sacra. Next base: position 12,969 of record SNVD02015855.1, on the reverse strand, counting down.
GTATGGCAACCCAAGAGGGGGGGTGAATTGGGTTTTTATTTATCAAAACGGATTTATAAAACTTTTCTTGAAAGATCAAAATTAGTTCACTCTTTCTTTGAGAATAAAGGTGAAGAAGATGAAATTAGAAGTTATTAAAGATGCAATCAAGAGAATGCAATAATGAACAATCACAAGTGCAAGTAAATGTAAAGAGGATAGGGATAGAGAGAGTGCAAACTCAATTTACGTGGTTCGGCAAACCTTGCCTACGTCCACGGGCTCCTAGCTCCACGAGCTAAGCTTTCCACTAAGTTGTAGAAATCTTTACAACTTGCTTGATGAACAACCTCACCAAGACTTTTTTCTTCAACCCTTGATAACACCACACCAAGAGTTCTTCTTGATGAACAACCTCACCAAGGCAACTTCCTTCAACTCTTGATAACACCACACCAAGAGTTCTTCTTGATGAACAACCTCACCAAGGCAACTTCCTTCAACTCTTGATAACACCACACCAAGAGTTCTTCTTGATGAACAACCTCACCAAGGCAACTTCCTTCAACTCTTGATAACACACAACAAGAGTTCTCTCAAGGATAACTATTATCCTTTACAAGAATATCTCACTCTCACCACAATACAAGAACAAAGATAATTTTTACAACAAAAGTACAACCCTCTTCAAAGAGTAGATAAAAAATATAAAAGCTCTCTAGACTTGATATTTCTCTTGTTTTTTGCTTGATAGATGCTTCTCTTGCTCTTTTTGAATGCATGGGAGAAGGGCTCCTTTTATAGGCAAATGGGATGAACTTAATCAAGTGAAGACACCAACTCCAAATTTTCTGCCCACCATAAAAACCATAATTTTGTCTGCCATTTTTTTCAATGTTCCGTTTGAAATTTGAAAATCTGCAAAACATAAAAGATTTGTAGATTTGGATAAGCTTTCCAACTCATTAAGAATCAAGTCATTTGGATATCTGTAGCTCAAGATATGGCCAAAAAACCATTCGGTGCTCATGTGACTTGATTTTTCTTTCTTGTGTCAGTCCATCAAATTGAATGATAATTCTGTCAGCCTTCTGTTTGAAATTTGAATTTCTTCAAAACATAAAAGATCTGAATATTTGAACAATATTTCCAAAACATTAAGGATCAAAGCATTTGGATATCTCTATCTTAAGATATGGCCAAAACACCATTCAGTGCTCATGTGAGTTGATTTTTCTTCTATGTGTCAGTCCATCGAATTGCATGTCAATTATGTTAGCCTTCCATTTGAAATTTGAATTTCTTCAAAACATATGAAATGTTCTTCATTAAGTCATCTTTCCAATTCTGTAAGAATCAAGTCATTTTGATTTTTCTAGCTTAAGATATGTCCAAAAAAGTATTTAGTGCTCATGTCAGCTACTTCCATTTGTCTTTCAACTTGCATGATCATTTGGACAACCTTGAACTTGAAATTTGAATTTCTTTAAAACATATAAAATGTTATAAATTAAGTAATCTTTCCAAAGGCTCAAGAATCACATCATTTGGACATCTATAGAGATATATATGACCAATTGATTGAATATTGCTCATGTGTCACATTCCTTGAGTCAAACCTTGTTCTTAAACTTTGGTGCCTTTAACATGTAGTCTTCTCCTTAGCTTCAACACTTCATTTTAATAAGCCTCTTCTTGATTTTATAATTATTTCAATGATATTACTCTTGTACATAAATAAATATGTTAGTAAATCATAATGAATCAATGTGTATTGTTATCATCAAAATTATCATGTAGCCTTAGGGCTAACACAACTACAACGCATAAATATAGAGTCCAAAGTACAACACAATAAATATAATTAAGATGCAAATTACAACAATCCAAGTTTTGAACGGAGCATAACATTATCTCCGCCAAACTAAATCTTGAGATTCCACCTACTTGGATTGAAAAAGAATCAAGTTATCTCTTCCATATTTCTAACAACATCAAACAAAAAAAAAAAAATATGAGAGGAAAACATAATCAATATTCAACAAGGCCACCAAGTTGTAAAAAATCAAACTAAAACTTAAAGTTACCAACCGAATAAAAACTTAACAAGTCTTAACCATGCAAAACTCAAATTCAGTAATGAAAAGGTGTTGAATGAGTTATTATCGATGAAATTGGCACTCATCAATCAAGCTCCATACGATCAATTGCTGTTATGGTTGATTTAAAACTTCTATATCAATGACAAACAAACACAAATGAAAATAATATAGTTAGTCAATACTTTACAATTTAAATTGGAAATGATATTTTAAGTTAATAACCAAAATCCCTAATTACTTGTCTCAATTGAAGTACAAAAACCCACATAATCTCCAGTAGCATCTTCTTCAGTCTCTGTAGTTGGGAATATTTCATCAATCAATGTAGAAGTTATCCAATTCTGTGAGCATATTAAGGATTCAACCATTTTATTAGTTAATGAACTCCTAAATTGGTCAAGAATCTGCCTTCCAATACTGAATGCTGACTCTGAAGCAACAGTGGAGACCGGTATAACAAGAACATCCTTTGCTATACGTGATAACACAGGAAAGCTGCCTTCATTTAGTTTCCACCAAGTCAAGATATCAAAATCCTCAGTCTGCCCCACCAAATTGGCATTGTTTAAATAAGTATCCACCTCATTTGATGTTTCTGACTTGGTCAAATTATCCATAAACTTTACAGCTGGATCTACCCATGGCTTTACCACCTGAACTTCATCACTCAATGATGAGGTTGGGATATGACTGACAGGGGGTTTTGACACTTCAGTCCTTACCACTTTTGAATAGCTATCTACTAAAGGCTTATAAGTTTCATATAGCTTAAATAACAATGTTTTAAGCCCCAATATCATTTGCTCTGTCTTCGTATCACCCCAAAAAATTCTCCAAGTAAAATCAAAGTACCTAATTTTGAATCTTGGATCAAGCACAACTGCAATGGGTAACATCTCATTAAATTTATCAAAAGACCCAAAGTACTTGTCAAATTTCTTCTTCATATTTTTTGCCATATCACACAAAACACTACTACTTTGTTCTTGCAACTCAATCAATTGACTATGAATCCTCCATATCCCATTAAATGTAATATGTGATGTCACAGTCAAAGAAGCACTAAACTTTAGAGTTACTTCATAAAAATTCTGTAAAAAACTAACAAACAATCTACCTTGATCCTAATCCTCTTCTGTAGGTGGTCCCAACTTGTTGTCCTCTACAAAGTAGAGTTTATAGTGTCCATCCTCTTCCTCCAAATGGTCAAGTGCTTTTTGAAAATGTAAAGCACTCTCCCAACAAAAAAATGTAGCATTCCATCTAGTGGGTACATCGATTACTAAATTTCCCTTGTATTGAATTTTGTCATGTTCAACACAAGACTGAAATCTCTGTAATCTTGCAGGAGATGATCTCACATAACGCACAGCATTACGAATACTAGCAATGGACTTATGAAGATCCTTTAAACCTTCACCAACAATGAGATTAACAACATTGGCAAAACAATGAACATGCATATAATCTCCATTAAGAATCAGCACGCTATCTTTCCAACCCTGTACCTTTTTCTTCACATAATTGATTGCCACTTCATTTGCACTAGCATTATCCACTGTGATTGTAAATATATTCTCTAATTCCCATGCAAGCAAGCAAGACTCAATCTGCTTCCCAATAGTTTCCCCTCTATGATTCACAATTTGAGAGAAACTCAAAATCCTTTTGTGCAACCTCCAATTATCATCAATGAAATGTGCAGTAATCACCATATAATTCAAGTTCTGTATTGAAGTACAAATATCTGTAGTTAGCGACACTCTAACCTTGCTTGCTTTGAAATACTTCTTCAAATTTTCTTTCTCACCCAAAAACAAAGAAAAGATTTCCCTTGCTACCGTTGTTCTTGATGGACATTCAAACTTTGGACATGCAACTTGCATGAGACGTCGAAACCCTTTGTTCTCTACAAACTTAAATGGTAACTCATCTATAACTATCATCTCTACAACCGCCCTTCTAATTGCCTCCTTATCAAAGCCTATACCTACAAGGTTACTCGCACTTCCACTTTCTATCTTTTTTGGACCAAAAGAAAGAACTGTTTGTTTCTCATCCTTCTCAACTTGTTTCTCACTCAAAATGTACTTTGGACATCTATCTAAATGATTCCACAATGTTTTAGTCCCGTGCTTCTTACTATCACAAAGAAAGGACCTCCCATAATAGCCACAAACACACTTGTTTCCTCCAATTTTTTTTGTAATGATCCTATACACCAGATACTTGAGGCTTTTTTCTCTTATTTTTTGGGGAAACAGTTTCACTACTCACTTCTTCAGCGGTGTCTTCGATAGGAACGAGAGTAGTTGATTCAGAAGTCATAATAACTGAGAAAAGCATCACCAAAACCATATACATTAGTGTGTTAATCTAAGAGATTTAAGTTAACCCAAACCTCAATCATGTTTAAAGTGCATCTTTTAAATATAAAGATTATCAACAAAGTAATGGTAATTATATGAGACATTGATAAAGAAAACAAAACGAATGTGGGCAATGGGTTCAAGATATGGAAGATAAAATAAGGGGGGTGTTAAACTCTTATCCAAAGTTAAGGAAGTCTATTGATATATCTCAAAATTATTGGGAAAAAAATAGTACCCAATAACTATTTATTTATTTATTTGTTGTTGTTGTTGTTGTTGTTGTTATTAGTAGTAGTTGTTGACCCAGGTATGGCAACCCAAGAGGGAGGGTGAATTGAGTTTTTATTTATAAAAACGGATTTAGAAAACTTTTCTTGAAAGATCAAAATTATTTAACTCTTTCTTTGAGAATAAAGGTGAAGAAGATGAAAATAGAATGCAATCAAGAGAATAGCAATAAAGAACAATCACAAGTGCAAGTAAATATAAAGAGATAGGGATAGAGAGAGTGCAAACTCAATTTACGTGGTTCGGCAAACCTTGCCTACGTCCACGGGCTCCTAGCTCCACGAGCTAAGCTTTCCACTAAGTTGTAGAAATCTTTACAACTTGCTTGGTGAATAACCTCACAAAGACTTTTTCTTCCAACCCTTGATAACACCACACCAAGAGTTCTTCTTGATGAACAACCTCACCAAGGCAACTTCCTTCAACTCTTGATAGCACCACACCAAGAGTTCTTCTTGATGAACAACCTCACCAAGGCAACTTTCTTCAACCCTTGATAACACCACACCAAGAGTTCTTCTTGATGAACAACCTCACCAAGGAAAGAGTTCTCTCAAGGATAACTTTTATCCTTTACAAAAGATCTCACTCTCACCACAATACAAGAACAAAGAAAATTTTTACAACAAAAGTACAACTCTCTTCAAAGAGTAGATGAAGAATATAAAAGCTCTCTAGACTTGATATTTCTCTTGTTTTTTTTTTGCTTGATAGATGATTCTCTTGCTCTTCTTTTTGTCTTCCTGAATGCATAGGATAAGGGCTCCTTTTATAGGCAAATGAGATGAATTTGAACAAGTGAAGACACCAACTCCAAATTTTCTGCCCACCATAAAAACCGAAATGTTGTCTGCCATTTTTGTCAATGTTTCGTTTGAAATTTGAAAATATGCAAAACATAAGAGATCTGGAAAATTAAATAAGATTTCCAAAGCATCAAGAACCAAGTCATTTGGATATCTCTATCTCAAGATATGGCCAAAACACCATTTGGTGCTCATGTGACTTGATTTTTCTTCCATGTGTCAGTCTATCGACTTGCATGTGTATTATGTCGGCCTTCTGTTTGAAATTTGAATTTCTTCAAAGAATATGAAATCTGATCCATTGAATCATCTTTCCAATGCCATAAGAATCAAGTCATTTGGATATCCCTAACTCAAGATATGGACAAAATATCATTCGGTGCTCAAATGAATTGATTTTTCTTCTCTGTGTCAGTCCACCAAATTGCATATCAATTATGTCGGCCTTCCGTTTGAAATTTGAATTTATTCAAAACATATGAAATGTGCTTCATTAAGTCCTCTTTCCAATGCCATAAAAATCAAGTCATTTTGATTTTTCTAGCTCAAGATATGTCCAAAAGAGTATTCAGTACTCATGTCAGCTGCTTCCATTTGTCTTTCAACTTGCATGATAATTTGGACAATCTTGCACTTGAAATTTGAATTTCTTGTTCTTAAACTTTGGTGCCTTTAACATGTAGTCTTTTCCTTAGCTTCAACACTTCATTTTAATAAGCCTTTTCTTGATTTTACAATTATTTCAATGATATTACTCTTGCACATAAATAAACATGTTAGTAAATCACAATTAATCAATGTGTATTGTTATCATCAAAATTATCATGTAGCATTAGGGCTAACAGTAGTAGTAGTAGTAGAAGTTTTTGTTATTAGTAGTAGTAGTAGTAGTAGAAGGCCTCATAAACCCGTTGCCAAGAAATCTTGTAATTGATTGGTCAACATTTCTGTTTGTTTGAGTTCTTAAATTACTTATGGTAGACTGGTACTGCTCTTCGATTCATGAAATTATAGAAAAATTTTGTTAGGTTGATATATAGGGTCATTTGACTCATTTCAGACAAAATTTCATTGATCTCTTATAATGTTTTCGGTATCCATAAAACCTTTTTGAGAAAAGCCAAAGTCCAATACAATTCTATAAGGTCCCAAGCATTGGACTTTTGAGTATTCAATCTCATAGCTAGTACTGTTTATGAATTAAGGCCACAACAATCCAAGCCTCTAACCTACGATTGAGAAATACTGTTTCTCCCATTCACTCATGCTTGTCCCCCCATCACTGACCTTCCTTAAAGGCACTGAAAAATAAAGAATTAATTATAGTTTAATAAAAACTATTCACACATAAATGACTATGTTGCATTTCTAAGAACATAGGTTCAAAATTTTTTTAAATCTAGTAGCATATATGAAAGGTGTAGAACATAGGTTCACACATAAATGACCATTGCAAGGTGTATGATAAAAAGTAGAAACCCATCAAATCCAATTGTCTTAAATCATCATTCATTCAATAAAAACTAGCAAACGAGCAAACCAATCTAGAAACCCAGAAAACACATTCTTTTCAAGCTACATTCACTTGATAAAAACCCACAAAACGGCAAACCAACAAAACCAATATAGAAACCCAGCAAAACACATTCATCAAAAACTACATTTCAGTGGGAAAAAAACCCACAAAACTATTCTTTCTCTAGGATTCATAGCCAAGCCAAGAAGCTAATAACAATCATGTTTTTTATTAAACAGAAAAACAAACCTGGAGGACTAGTTTGAAGGAAGCCGTGACAGAACACTCTGTGTGTGAGCACTAGCAGTGGCAGCCTGGTAGGTAGAGCCGTGGAGGACTTACTGTCGTCGCTGGAAATGGACTGAAAGCAGCGGCTACAGAGGCGTGGAGGAGTTGTGATAGAGGAGATAGGCGTCAGCGTGAGCAGGTACAGTCGTGGAAGACGAAGAGCAACTATCGTTGGTTGCTGGAAGTTGTCGAGCTCAAAGCGGAAGGTGGTAGCTACGAAGGCGTGGAAGGAGCCTTGAGACATGACAGAGCTGCTGGAGACATCCGTGCTTGAGGGCTGGTAGCCGTGGAAGAGCGCGGTCATTGGTTGCTGGAAGCTGTCGAGCTCAAAGCGGAAGGCGACAGCTACGAAGGCATGGAAGGAGCCGTGAGACACGATAGAGCTACTGGAGCCTGGAGACGTTCGTGCTTGAGGGCTGGCAGCCGTGGAAGAGTGTGGTCATGGTTACTGGAAGTCGTCGAGCTCAAAGTAGAAGGTGATAGCTACGGAGGCATGGAAGGAGCTGTGAGACACGACAGAGCTGTTGAAGCTTGGAGACATCCGTGCTTGAGGGCTGGCAGCTGTGGAAGAGCGCGATCGTTGGTTGCTAGAAGTCATCAAGCTCAAAGCAGAAGGCGACAGCTACGGAGGCATGGAAGGAGCCGTGAGACATGACATAACTGCTAGAGCCTGAAGACGTCCGTGCTTGAGGGTTGGCAGCCGTGGAAGAGCCCAGTCGTTGCCGAAAGAGGTTAGTTCTCTCAATTCCCAAATTCAAGTTTCAATTTCAATTTTGATTGCATAATAGGGTTAGGGTTCCTGGGTTAGAATTTGGGAAAATTTTCCTTTTATAGCAGTGATTTGGTAAGGTAACATCTACGATAATAAGATGCATCAAACCAATAATAGACTGCCACGTGGCTAATTCGATTTCTAAAAAAAATATTCCTAATCGGGTTGGGTTATGTCAGGTTACGTGGATTAAACCCGATCTCAAACCCGATTGCAGAAAACCCGAATTAAAAGCCCGATATCGGGTAATTTATAACATTAACCCCCCTTTAACCCGACCAACTTGATAAAACCCGATTGGGTCAGATCGGGTCGGGTAATTTTGAACACCCTAATATTCCGGTCACTATCTTTATTTATCTAGAACCTGAAATTTAAAACTTCCGACGACAATTTTGAAAGCGCCATGGTGCTAAAAACACCTCAATAAGTATAGATACTATAAGCATCAAAATTTTGCTTATGGTTTGGAAGCCCGATGACGATAACCAAAAATACTAATCAAAATGGAGTTTGGATCCGAAAAGACATCAAAACACTTGTGGGAATTTCAAACACACAATCATATACAGAAAAGGTTTAAAAACCCTAATTGGACATAGAAGCATGAGGCTGTAAGGGGATGGGCTGTGTGTAGGAAGTCTTGCGATTGAAAGAAATTAAAAAAAAAGAGAGAAAAACACAAAAAGTGAAGCATGCTACACATGCATGTTCACTCTCTCTCCCACTCTCTAGATAAACTCAATTTTTTTTGGGTGATTTTGGAGGAGGAATTTTTGAGATTTCGAAAGAGCTTTCTTGCCAAAACAAAGAACACTTCACCGATTTCTTCTCAACCTTTCTTACTATAAACAACAGATGAGCGGGGCTTCCATACCACTCCAAGTGATTACGACCTTGGCACTATTCTCCAAGCCCTTTTAAAGCTTGGGGGTACCATGAGACAAATCACAAAGACAAGTCTTAAAGATCATGGAGTCGCCATCTGAGAATAACAGCGGGAAAAGTTTGATTGATGACAATGTGATCTCTTGCTTCTAGACCTAAACTGCCTCACTCCTTCGAAGTCGGGTTCGAAAAGTTATGTATGGATCTTTGATCCGCTCGGACAAAGTTTCGCGTCCACTAGGGTCTATTGAGTTTAAGGTTTTAGTTAGTCAATTGTTATCTATCTTGATCCTTAGTCCATTTTATGCACACAACCAATCTTATCTTATTTATTACTTGTGAGGTGAGACAGTTTACATTCATTCATAGAAAAGGGAGTAAGAAATAGAGTACAATACCATTCAAATATGAGGGAAACAGGATAGGGATTACAACCATTCAATCGCAAATGAAAAAAAGTAAAATTTCAAATAAGAAATTAACACTTCTAATCGTCCACCGGACTCAGCAGGCCTTCCATTGGAAAGTGAATCCTTCACCATACAACGTGAATCCATCCACCCTCCAGTTGCCCTTGAGACCATGCTAACTTCATACCATAGCTCGTCATTGTGACTTCCAAGATGGGTTTCCCACCACCAATTATGGGTTTACCCTCCAGTAATGCAATCTAACTCTGGATTTCAAAATGGGTTTCCCATCATCAATGTGCATCAACCCGATCATCTTTACTACTACATCTCCAAAAGCAGGTTTTCTACCATCAACGTGGGTCCACCCAGTCCAACCAACACAATATCGTTTCAAAAGTTACGTTAAATCATGGAATAAAGGACAAAAGTAAAGTAAGCATGAAAAATAAATGTTAAAATAGAGTACATAAATAAGATAAGTGCAAAAAATGAAGCAAGGGACAATAAGCGAATGTCGCTCATGGATCGGATGGCATTGCTTTTTGTACTGTCAAAATGAGGATTAGGACACTTATTTATGTGCTAAATGGTGTCCTTCATATTTAAGTGGGCCAAAAGTAGGATGATTGCATATAGTCTATGTGATATCCAATGTACGAAAAATGGGACAATCACCCATAATTTGGGTGATATCCAAAATATAGGAGAAATAAACAACCATCCATGAATTGCATGGTGTTTATAACAAAAATGGGATAGCCACTCATGATTTGAATGGCATCCTAAAGTGAAAGGAAATGGAACAACCATAATGATGTGGATGGCATCCATATTTTGAAATCAAGTGATAAAGGCAATAATTAATGAATGTAAAGGAAAGTGTGGTAAAATAAAAGACGATAATTTAGATGGGCATAAAAAGCAAACTGCAATAAAGATAGACAATAATTAAAACGGCATAAAAGTAAAGTGCGATAAAAATAAAAGACTAATTAAAATGGGCATAAAAGTAAAGTGCAATAAAAATAAAAGATAATAATTAAAATGGACATAAAAATAAAGTACAGTAAAGATAAAGACAATAATTAAAATGGTAAAATTAGTAGGAAACTAGGGCAAATGGAATTTAGAGCAGTGGCTCCCTATTAATCAATATGGGTCTACCACCACTCATTGATACCCACCAAAAGCAAAAAAAAAAAAAAAGCAATGTAAATAATGAGAAACGGAGTAATAACAATAAAACGAGGGGAAATATGGTGATTTGCCCTTAGGCTTTACCAAAAACTACAAAATGGTGGTATGTTGTTTGGAAAATGCACTCAAAATCTCACAAAAACATTCCAAGGAATGGGTTTCTTGAATGCTTTTGGTTAAATATGGGTTGGATTTGGGTATTTTGGGCGATTGTATATAGGAAATATGAAGAAATAGGCTAAAAGGGTTGAAGATGGCTACTATTTATGTAATACACAAAAATCGAGAAGATTCCAAAGTGTCTCTAAATGGAAAGCTCGAGCTGCTTATATGGAGGAAGGGCAAGGGACGTGTGCGTGTGACCTATGCATTTGCTCGTGTAGTTCACGTGCACGTGTCTCTTGCTCTTCCTTCCTTTTAGTCGCAGCTTGAATTCTTCAGACGAGGGTGCAATTCTTCAACTGTGGAAGAATTCTTTCATACATGAAGCACTTATTTCAAGCGTGAGAAATTTCCTTCAAGCATGGGTGATGCGTTCGAAACTAGCAAGTATACTAGTCGCACAAGTAATAAAGTGATGAGTAAGATATCGTTCCCACGAGGATTGATTCTAATTAAATTTGTTATTCGAAAGCAAAAACAGAGTAAATGGGGGGTTTTGTTGATTGATTAACTAAGTGAAATAATAATGCAAACGAAGAATAACAAAACAGAAAGTTAATTCGAATGAAAAATCAATGAGAGAAAGCTGGTTAAGGGATCCTTCTCTACACAAGATATGGATTTGCGAATTAATCGTAGAATTGTCATCCAATTACAGCATTGAAGTTATCAACCGTAGATAACAACAAGCTCTGTTATCCCAATCTTTCCTAACTTTGTTGTTAAATAAAATAGGCTCTTTACTTAATCTCTATCCATTAAACAACCTAGAACAAGCTCTCTAAATTTAATTCAATGGATGCATTATGAAAAGAAAGACAGGTTGATCTAAGCAATAAACACACAAGCTCGGATTATTTAACTTAGGTTGTATTCTCCAATTGCAATCTCTGATCACAATTTTGCTACTAAGGATTAGAAATTCAAGACAATTACGGATCAAGATTTCTAGTCTAGCAATAGACAATATCCAGATTATATTCAGTTGGCCACCCAAATACAATCCAGCAAGCAATCATAAGCATTAAACATGGGAAAATACAAGCAACTTCAATTAGAGAATTGGATAACAACTTCTTGCACAATCAACTTACAAAAACCATATCAGGGCTTTGAAATCACCCTCAACCAATTCAGATTCAGTTACACATGTTTAAGAACGTGGTAAATACAATACAACATGGAGACATTCCAGAAAATGAAAGGGAAGGGAAAAACTTAGCAAATTTGATATAATTCTCTTTGGATTGTAGTTCTTCCTCTTTCCAAGCTTCCTTTCTCCTTCAAGAACTCCAAGAGATGAAAGAATTCTAGAGCTGAAGCCTCCACCACGTTATCCCCTCTTCAAGTTATGAAAATAAAACCCTAAAATGTGTTTAAATACTCTGCTACAGTGAATTGCTACAGTGCCCCGTATTATACATGCTACAGTGACTTGTGGAATTATATTTCTATACATCTCACACTGTTTTGATTAGAACGTTTGGTACACTGAATGGATTTATAAACCGTAAATTTCTCCAGAAAATAGACTTCGAGAGCTTTCCAACGGTATATAATATGTCATCGGGTTCATTGTATATCAATACAAGTAAATCCGAGAAGATGGTTGACTAGCAGAGGTGAAAATGAAGGGTTTTACTCCATTTTTGTGCAAGTTGCTCCAAAACTCCTACAAACATCAAAACCACACAAAAACATAAAAATACCAAGGAATATAGAAAAGAAACATGGACGAATTGATATAAAAGTAATACATAAATAGACACCTATCAAATTCCCCCACACTTAGACTTTGCTAGTCCTCGAGCAACTAAAATGATACGAACAAAACTAAACCGAAACAGAATCAAAGAAAAATTAAAACACACACAAATGCTTCAACTGGCAAATAGGCCTCAAAGATTGTACTTAATTATAACCCAAGGAAAACTTCAAAATAATGCACTTGATCAAGAATTTTATCTCAAAGATTAGTTTCGCTTCACTTCAATTCCTCAAGTGTGTGGGTGTAGAGCCATTCTCACCTAATCACTTGTAACCCGGATGAGTTAATGCTTAAAAATGAATCATATTTAATAGTGAAGATGTATGTATAAATGAACTCCATAGGCCTGCTTTTCAAGTCACTCTCCACTAATGTAGACACGTACAACACCAAGGATCAAGTAGGACTTGATTAAGCT
>SNVD02015852.1:0-12367 GCA_013180625.2 Boswellia sacra | reverse complement strand
TTGAAAGAGAATCTATTGTTTTGTTGGTATCAAGTTCAAAGAAAATTAACACTCTTTATAAATTATAATTTTGAACCGTTATAATTCTAATATCCCCTTATCTTTTTATAACTTTATTATTTTTTTAATAAATTCTCTTACATTAAGTTTTATCAAGTAAATTATAAATATTAAAATATCTAAGGTGCCCCTTCTCTCATAAATTCCTGGGTCTGCAATGCAAGGTTGGTAAATGAAACATTTATGAGGAACCTTGACTTCAGTGAAATAGGATTTCATGATGTATATCTATTCACTAATTGGTCATGTAGTGTATGGTCAATTGTTCATCAAAATGTGGCATCATCTTACTTTACGACTTGCGATAGCATGCTTTAACGAATAGCAAGTAATATTAGGGTGTATAAAGTTAAAGTGCTATGAAATTAATGTTAAGTTCACATTTACAAATTTAAACTTTGTAGAAAAATGACAAACTTAACGTGACATTAAAGCTGTTATAACCAAATGGTCATAGGGAATATTAATTAAAAAAGAAAAGTATTGTTTAACCCCTTTGTAAGACCCTTTAAGACATGTAAGATTTGGTCTACATTGCAAATGCATGGGCCCTTGCTCATGGGGGAATGTATTAGAGAATCAATATTAAGTCTACATCTATAAGTTTAAACTTTTAAAAAAGTGGCAAACTTAACATAAAGCCACCCTCCATCAAATGAATCCTAATTATAAGAATTTCAGTTTAAATAATATTAAAGTTAGAAATTCTAAACTAGGAGTATTCGTTGTTCAAAATCAATGGATTTCATTGAATCTAATCCGGTCCAATCATAGATAGATTTTAGATCTTTTAATCCAATTAATCCAATCCAATATAATACCTTATGCATCAGTAGTGGGGAGCCTAATGTATGCTATGATTGCACAAGACCAGACATTGTACAAGTAGTGAGAGCGGTCAGTAGATTCATGGCTAATCCACAGAGAGACTATTGGAATTCTGTCAAGAGGATCCTTAGCTATATCAAAATAACCTCTGATGCTGCACTATGCTATGGAGGATCAGAGTTTATTGTTAAGGGCTATATTAATTCAGATTTTGTAGGAGATCTTAACAAAAGGAAGTGTACTACAGGCTATATGTTTACACTTACAGGAGGTGCTGTGAGCTAGGTAACAAAACTAAAAACTGTTATAGCTCTATCTACAACAGAAGTAGAGTATATGGCAACTACACAAGATTGCAAGGAAGTTTTCTAGATCAAAAGGTTATTGGAGGAACTCGGGCACAAACAACAGAGGATTTTTTTTATTTTGTGACAGTCAGAGTGTCTTGCATATTGCAAGGAATCCAGCCCTTCATTCAAGGATGAAGTACATAGGAGTTCAATATTATGTACTGGAAGTAGTGGAAGAGGGAATAGTGGATATGCAGAAAATCCACACGAAGGACAACATAGCAAATGCATTGACCAAACCAATCAAAGCTCATCTGATGTAGAACATCTTGTGGTCTATTAGAGATGTAAGCAACATGTATAAAGACAAGACTGAAAGAAAAAATACCTTCAAGTGGGAGAATATGAAGTGTGAAGGCATTTTTGCTTTGCACGTAATCCCACATCGGTAGGAAATAAAAAAGAAGTGGAAAAGTTTGGCTATATAATAAAGCTACTTTCTCCCCTTATTATTGTTCCAAGCTTATGTATTAAGCTTCTCTCTTCTTTCTCCTTTGTTATCTCCTCCGTTCTAATTGTGAGAGAGATTGTAATATTTTCTTCATAGTAAAATACATTCGGTCTTATTCCGTGGAGGTTTCCCTAAAATTGAGGGTTTTATAACATTAAATTTTTGTGTATTTATTTTTCTTTATTGCCTTTAATTTATTTACTATGGAAGGCTCAGCAGCCTAAGTTGTCTATATTATTTATTGTAGAAGGTAGTGTCACTCAAATTGTTATTTCTAACATAACAATTTATTTTTTGTCTTTTATTTGAGCTGCGGTGGGAGTGCACAATCTTTTAACAGTGGTATCAAAGCAAAAGACTAGGACAGTGGGTGATTTCTTGTATGGTTATATACATATCTAGAAAAGCTTTGAATGCAACTTCTTCTGCGATTACGGTTTTTTCTGTGACTACTATCATTTTGGTATCTTTGCTATAATTGTGGATGAAGCATATTCTGACTTATTCAACTTTCCAAGTGGGGGTGGAGCTATTAAGGGACTAGTGGGGGCTGTTGCCCCCACAAAGAATTTTTAACCTACTAATTTATCATTGCATTTATTACTATGCCAGTAAAAGTATTATTAATTAGTTGGATTAGCCTGCTTTTCTAAGACAACCAAATGCAATGAAAGCATATATATGAAAATATGTCTCATCAGAAATTTTTTATAGTTTAATTTTCTTAAATGGCAATAAGTCTAATCATTTTAAATCTGTAATTCTATATGATGTTTGTGGCTTTACATAATTAAATGTAAAAGAAGATATGTTTATATAATTATTAATATTTCATACCATTTACTTGAATGACATGTGATAAAATTGATGCCTTACACAAACTGAACATTTATTTATTGAACATAAATTATTTCATTTGTTATAATTATTCTAATTTATTTCAATTTGCAGTTGCATACTTATTACTTAATGGATAATTTTCTCACATATTTAATCAATGCTTATTATTGACATATATAATTGTGATATATAGATTTTTTGACCACACCTAAAAAGCGAATAATTATTTTATTATATGATGTTAATTTAGATATTATGAAAGTGTATGTTATAGATAGATTGATATTCAGTCTCTAATTAATAGTTATAAAACCAATTTTTGAAATATTTACATATATATTAAATGAGAAATAAATATTATTAATTAATAATAAAGAGTTAAGTTATTGGATCTTTTATGCTTTGAATTATTCAATATTGGCCCCACTAATTCAAAGTCCTAGCTCAGTCACTGTTTCCAAGAGTTGTCTGGCCTTCCCAGCAGAACAAGCCGGTTAGAGAAAATGTGACTCTGGTATTAACTGGAGATGGAGATTTGATCTTAGAAGGGTATGATGGTTCTTCGGTTTGGTCCACAAATACAAAGGGTAAATCTGTTGCTGGTTCAAAGTTGACAGAGTTAGGGAATCTTATGCTCTTTGACACAAACAACTCCACCGTTTGGCAACTTTTGATTAAGCAAACTGACACCTTACTTCTCGGTCGAAAGTTACTTTCTAAGCGAAAGCTTAGAGCAAGTTGTTCCTCAACTAACTGGTCCCAAGGAGGCATCTACTCGCTTTCTCTCACTCATGAAGGTTTGTATGCTAACTTTGAATCAGATTCTTCGCTATATAGTCTTCGGTAGCACCATGAGGGATTGGAAGGAAATGGGATATGCAGGGCCACAATATAGTGGCTTACATGAAATTCACCATCAACCCGGAGCATGCCCCTTGCACTTCTGAAGAATCCTGCTTCTTTTGATTACCAAAAGTAAAGCTGAAGCTGACAGTTAAGGATTCAAATATAGTATTTCAAGATATTTTTAGTCTCAATAATAATGTCAATTTTGTTCTCTGCTCTTACTCCGCCATCTCCTTTATTCAGCAATTCCTCAAGAAGCCAAACTAAAAACACATTATCCATAGGGAGCAAACACCTATGACAATATCCTTTTCAAAGGACGTCCATTTCTAAATAACCAAGAAAATAAAATGGAGAGTTCATTTTCCACATGTATGTTGTATCCAAATGGATTGTTAAATTATTCTATCAACAATTCGGCAATTCCTTTGAGAAAATGTACTTGGTCCTCAATCAAGTTTCAAAGTTGTTCAATGGGCAACGAGGTTCTTATTAAATGGATAGATCGTCGATCTTTATGCTAGGTTATCACGTTACTACTTTTGAATCTACTTTAATTTGAAACTCGCTTTCTTATACCTTTTGGCTATTGTGTCAATATCACAATTGCCAAGAGATTGGAGCATCCTGAATTACCTTAGTCAGATGGAGTTAACTTCAAGGAATTGTAGAGACATGATAATTCCCTTGACCTTTTTCTTGTTTATCGTTTTGTAATCTACATTTTCAACTTTAATGATTCGGCTAAATGCATCTTAGGGTTTATCTCAATCTATTTAATACATTATTAAGTTCTACCTGCAACTCTTGCAATTTCCAAAGCGTAATCCTTGAAACAATCCTTCTAGATGAAAAATTTTCTATAGAAGTCTCCCCATGAAAAAATTATGTAATTTTAAAGCAAAGTTGCATGTGATAAGATTTTATTAAAAAAAATTAATGAAGTTCAATCTCATCTGACTCCTCTAACCAAATTTTTT
The DNA here is from genome assembly GCA_013180625.2 of Boswellia sacra. Taxonomy (NCBI): domain Eukaryota; kingdom Viridiplantae; phylum Streptophyta; class Magnoliopsida; order Sapindales; family Burseraceae; genus Boswellia; species Boswellia sacra. The sequence goes on along the minus strand of SNVD02015852.1, from coordinate 8,012 downwards.
CTTTTTTGGGTTTCACACGATTTACGTTTTCATTCCTATGGTCCGGCCTCAATCAACAAACACTCAGTTTGATTGCTCTGCCTACAAATTCATCTTATCATTCTTCCTAGTGGCATAACCAGGAAATTTTTGGGAAGGCTAAAATTTTTTTATGAAAAGAAGTCTATATATACATGAAATGTGCAAGGTAAAAAAGGTGAATACTTATTTTAATTTAAATATTAGAGACAAACAAGAGAACAATGGAAAATTCTAATTTGGCAATTTGAGATTTATGTGATTATATTTTATGATAAGATAATAAAAAAGATAATAAAGATCATACAAAAGAAAAAAATTTTCAGTTGTAAAAGATACAATGAATATTTTCTATATAAATATTATGTTTTTAAAAGTTTGGGTGGGCTTTGTTAAAAATTTTTGTTTTGAAATAAGGGTATAGGTGTTATTATTTAAACATTTTGTATAAAATTGAGATTTTCCTCGGAGACTCGGCTGGGCTACAGCCCAGCCCAGCCCAGCCAGTACCTAGTTCCGCCCGTGATTCTTCCTTGTCTCTCTCGAATCTTATTATAATATTCACAAAGTAGAAAGCGCAGATGGCTAAGGTTGTCACTCTCATCATGATAGTCCTTCTCTTAATCTTCTCAATACTGACCTTTGCCGCCCGAACAGATCCATTTTTTCACAACATTTCTCCGGCAAAAACACAAAATGGGGTTAGTCGAGTTTTCATGTGTACATTTATGTAATTTGATCAATGGTGTATAGTGTTGATCTAAATGGAGTGAGGTGTGTGATAAGTTTAGGAAACAGAAATTAGCTACTCTAGATCTCACCTCTGGATATTTGTTATATATATTGACACAAATAAAAAATATGTGTCATGGTGTGGTTGAAGATAGCGGTCAAGCAAGACATAAGGTGGTACATTTAATAAATCTAAATAGATGTTAAGACTTTCAATAATGATAGGTATACGATTAAGTTATACAATATAACTCATACAATCTGATATAGTATAAATTTATTGGAGATGTGGGTCCTATTTTATTTACTAAAAATTAGTAATTTATTTTTTATTTTTACTTACTCAGTGAATTTTTGTTATGTCAAATTGTATGAGTGAAATTGTACAATTTAATTGTATACCTAGCATTGCCCTAGACTTTTTAAGACTTAATTTTAATTCACTTAACAACATGTTTGTTTTCTCCATCTTACACACACCTCTTTGAAAAAAAAAAAAAAGATAAAAAATTTTTAGAGAAGATTCTATTTTGAATTTGAAATATATACCCTTATCATATCATAGAATATAAAGTATGTCTACATTTTATATAGACAAACCTTAAAAACTAAAATGTTAGAAAACATTAAATCAACAACCACTAATAATAATCCTATTGTGGCAATATTTTAACAATTTCTTTTTTTGTAACATAGAATTAATTAACTTATATTCATTTAAAATCCGTTTAAGAAATTAGAATTGTAAAATCAATGTATACTTATATTTAATTAATTAATTTTTTAAATAATTTCATTTTTAAAAAATTAAAAATTTCGAATACTCACCAGATTCGATCTGCGGCAGTGGCAGCGCCAAACGCGGGCCGCTGGCAGCCAACTTGGTGTTGCAAGTCGGACAATAAAGTCAATACCAAAATTATCGTCTCGAGGCGATCTCTAATTCTGTGAAATTAGTTTTGGATTTCTGTGAATCCATCACCGAGAAGCACATTATATATACGCAAAGTCAATTAGCATATCTAACATAGAACTTGAAACACACATTTATAAGACTAAACTGATGAACTGAGATTGTTTAATAACTAATAAGCTTTATATCATTTACTGAATATATATTATTTAGCTATAAAAATAGATCAAATACTATAGTTGGAAACCTTAATTTCCAACACAAATACTGAATATATATTCTTATGTCATCTAGATTAATATATTCAATATAGTATGTGAGTTTGTAGGACAAATTAATTGAATATATTTTTCATCTAGAATATTATATACGCTGACTGTTAGCTAGAACCACACAGCGGAGTGCCTGATTTAATATTGTTTCTGGCTTTGAGAGGAAGAGCTATTGTAAATGGTTAAAATAATATATGAGAGGGAGAGTACATAATTATTAAAAAGAAAAAAATTATGACATAGGAATATCAAGCTTCAAATGGAAAATATCCCCAAAACTAAAATTTTTAATACAAATATTAAAGCGATACAACTTGATTTGAACGTGGAGATATGCCCGTACGTGGAGTCACAATTACCGCATAGCATATATGGTTTGTAGAAGAGTGAGTACTAATAGTATAGTTGATGCGATAGTTGCTGTGCCTCTCCAGACATTGCTAAAATACATCGTCATCAGTGTTTCCTTGCTCCACCATATTTTGATGTTATTCCGCCATATTTTGTGGTTTTCCTTCAGCCTGTCATTGATGCCTTTGTAACACGAGTGACCTAGTGCAATCTGTAGGCAAAGTTTGTTAAACATCTTTGCTATTTTAGCCTGGTCTCCCACACTATAGGAAATAATTCCCTCGTCAACAAGCAAATCCACGTCCTTTTCAGTGTTGATTAGGAAATTCATTAGGTCAATATAATTGCAAATATGAGTTTCGGATGGATAATGGCACTGCTCTAAGGCCATGAGGTTTCGAAACAAACACTCCGTGCCGTCTTCTATTGTAATGCGTGGAATCTGCAGCTCAAGTACGCCAAACCCTGGAAGACATCCCTTCCTCTCATATGTTATGTTAAGTAAGCATTCTTCTTCACTTGCTTTAAACTTCACTCCCGACCCATTCAGCTTGATAGCACTAGGTAAATCTTCAATCCATCCTCTTGATTTGGACTTGGGATGGATTTCTACCAAGCTATTTCTTCTCAAATCGATAAAATGTTTTAGATTTCTTTCATTAGCCACTCGATGAGGCATGGGATACTCAAAAAATGAGCAAGCAAGCGTGATAAAGGTAGGTAACACATCCCCAGAGGGCCTCGCTAACATGTATAATTTCTTCAAGACAAAGTTTGGAAGCTGATTTTCGAGTAACTGCAAGTCTCGCTGTATACCATATCTTAACCGTGGATTATTTAACAAAAAATCACGGTTGCGCTTACGTACATGGTGGTTCTTCAAGAAAAGCTCAATGATGAAGATTGCATCATATACAATCATTGTTGTAAACTGAAAACTTGAAAGTTGGGAGATTTCTGCATAACAATCACGAATGCGTTGTTCATTATCCTGGATAAACTTTATTATAAGCTCCCATTTCTCCTCATTGATCCGTTCACCAAAATCTCTTCTGTATCTTATTTTTTGTTTCTCCATTTCAACCAATTCTGTCCGTCTCTTGTCATGATGAAAAGGGCCTATTGAAATTAATTGAGGAGTATAGGCTTCGTGATTTATTGCGCGTAGATATTTAGGAACCCTGTAAATACTACACAGAGCTACAGGCGTTAACTTTTCTTCAATGTGAACTTTCAACTCTCTGCATTTATGCTCCTCGATGGAAGTAATTGATAAGTTACTGTTTCTCATCTCTGGACTTACTTCGCGGCCTGTTGAAACGAACAAACAAATATATATATATATATATATATATATATATATAACATGTGATGATGAGATGGTTTGAGAAAACATCATCATCATAATAATAATAATAACAATTTAATCACTTTCAAAAAAGAATTAAATATAAGTCTCAACATTGTGAAGTGATATGTTTATCTCATATAATACTGTACTTACTAAGTTATACTTCACTGACCTAGACTAACAAAACTTCGTCATACAAATAAATTATTATATCTCAATTTTTGTTCTATTATTTCTTTCTTTGTCAAATCATAATGTTTGACTGATTTTGATTTTCTAATGAAAATTTGACCATAAATTGATATCAAATTTGTATTGCCATTCAATAGAACATGCATAATATATACTCCAAGACCTTGACCCCAGTCAGGGTTTTGCCATGTCAACTTAATTAAAATGAGAGAATTTAATTCAGATTTTATTTATCAAATTTTATCACAAAACTCAAATAAATTTCCAGTAAAACCCAAATCATACAAAATATTGCAACATAAACGGCCAAAATTTATAGTAAAAGATATAAAAGGAAATGAAATCGTGCACTTAACCTGAATATTAAGTCGGGAGGAAATAGTTGTGGTTGATAGCACCAAGCCGCTAGGTTTCAGAAGCACTTCCTCTGGAATGCCACACCGACGTGTTATTTATGGCGGAGAATCCCAGTCTACCACGATGGCCTAACATTCAATATTCTAATTATTGGTGCCGGAACCGGTAGGTGGCTGTAGCCCAGTCAAGTTTTTGAAAAACATTTCATTTTGATACAAGAACTTCAAATTATAACTCATACCTTTACCTTAAAACAAAATTATTTTCCTATAACCTACCCAAACTTAAGAAAAACAAAAGATTTATATGAAAAAGATCTATTTTAAATCTTATACCATACTTAAAATAAAAATTTTCTCTATAATCTTTATTCTCTTTTTATTTTTTTAATCAAAGTGATGTCACTCTTACAAACAATCCATATAAACCAGTGTATTATTATTGAATTATTACTACATCATCTACATTAATTAATATAATTAATATTTGAAATTCCTCTTCTAATCAAATCATAACACATAAGTTTGTATAAAAAATCATGTACAAATAGTTTGTAAGAATAATATTACTCAGTCATCTAAATCTTAATTTAGCAAATTATAATTTTTACATTATTCTCCTTCTCTTTCCCTCTAAATTTTTAATTTAATATATAAACAAAAATAAATATATATACTTTATTTACCTTGCATATTTAATGTATATGTAGACATTTTTTTCATTATAAGATTTAGTTATAAACTAAACATTAGTAAAATAATTTTAGCCGTTCTAAAAATAATTTTCTAGTTCCGTCACTGATTCAAATTCTTCACAAACCATGCTACGCTTGTGAAAGTCGTAATCTCATAGAACGCAGTCTATCCTTATTATTGGATCCTACAAATAGAGTCAATGGATCAGTATACACTACAACTCAACAACTGTAGGCCACTGAAAAAAAAGCCTTTCTTTATTTTCACCAAACTACGTACGATAAATTCAAGCCAAAAAACCAAATGCGAAAGAATAAAACTTTTAAGAAACTTCAAAATTTTCACAATCCTATAATATACAATAACAGCCAATTTTCTTGGTTGAAGTTTGCGCTAGCTCGTGACGTGCGGTCCAAGTAAATACTTTTCTCACTTCACATCTAATGGAGAATCTTGTAAAAAAGGCCTATTAGTATTCCATTCCATATGATGATTCCTTAACATTAAAACATGTTGTATTCAGTGATGATAAATTTGTTTTAATCAAGTACACATATTTATATTTGGGTTCCTAATATAAGTTTAATAAGTTTAAAATATAGATTAAAAAAATACACAAACTTATTTCTATTTAAATTTTTTAGGATTTGCATTGTCACATCATCAACTTTAATTAATGTTATTAATTTATAAAATCATTTTATAAAACATCAATTTATAAGACAAGTTTGCATAAAAATTTCATAAAAATAGTATTATTCAATTTTTCATTGTTAACAAATGATGTCGACTATATTAAATAATAATTTATTTTTGAGCTTCTATGTTAAATTGGAAATTAATGAGTTCATTAAAATTTAAATTGAAAATCCAAATCTTTCTTCCATAGTGTAGATGGTAAATCATGAGCTCCCTTTAATTTAAAAGACCGGAAACACCCTTTCATACAAGCATCACTGGAACAGTCTCCTTTAGGAATTAAGTTAAGTTCGAACAGATCCGAAGAACTAGATTAACACCCTTGTTCATGTTAGGATATTCTTTAGCTTATATTTGCAATAATGTTTGTAGTAAATAAATTGTATATATTGTTTTAATAATGCTGAAGAAACAGAGGGAAGAACATATTGATAGACCTATATCTTTCCCAGTTCGAAGCCGATCACGAATTTATACCATGACTCTTTGATCTTACCAAGATCGAGTTAACTACCCAGCTTTTGGCTCTTAAAATCATTTTCATTTATAAATATTTGAAATATTGAGAAAATATCCATGAAATTTTCATTCTTGAATTGTTTCATTTTTATTATTGTTACATTAATTATTTTATAATTGATATTGAGAAAATATCAATGAAAAGTGCAGTTAATGGTTGATGTAATTTGTTTATATATTTATAATTTATTTTTATTAAAGTTTTATAAGATTATATTATTTAAAAAAAACATGTTGAATGTTATAATTTTAGGTAAATGACTCAAATTACCTTTTAATCTTTTGAGTGTTAAATTTAACAAAAATTAGTTAATGATATGATTACGTATAATATTAAACAGAAAGTTAAGGTTATATGTGATATTAGGCCTTACTTCAAGTTTTTTATTATTTTTTTAATAATACAACATCAATTACGACATATCGCACTACCCATAATTTTTAAACATCTTCATATTTATTTATTTATTTGAATTTTACAATATTAACTAGCCTCGTTAAAAATGAAATGGATGCTCAAAAATGATAATCACTTTATAACATTTTAAATAATCTAATATGATATATGATAAGATACTTAACTAGAGAAAAATAAGTATTTTACATTTAATAGAAATTAGAAAGGATGGTAAATAAAAAAAATTAAACATGAAATGACTAATAATATTTAAATATTATCTAATACGAACATATTAATATTTTTTTATGAAGATTTTCGAACTTTCTACAGTTTAGATCAAAATTAATTTCAAATGGTGTTCACCGAAGTTTTTCAAAATTATTTTCAGCCCTCAAAAAATTTTTCTAACTATGGCACTGGAAGGGAAAAGAAACAAGAAAGAGATGGTAGATGGGGAAAGAAAAAAAAGTATTTATAATATTACGAAATATAATATTAAGTCATAACATAAGTTGTATATATTTTATAAAGTTATCGATTATTCTACTTTTATATCTTATACAATAAGATAAATAAAGAGAAAAATAGTCTTTATTCATAAGAATGTTTGCAAGATACAAGATTCTATTAACAGATATTAAAATTAAGAGAAAATTTCAAAAATATCTCAAATTTGAATATGGATCACAAAATGATCTTGTTTCTGAAAAATTGTATGTTATGACCCTTTATAGAGTATGGGATACTATTTGATACATCTGTTAAGTAATGTTAGACGTTGGACAGAGTTATGATATATAAAATTTTAAGGATATTATCATTTATTAAAAAAAACTCCTAATTTAAGGTATTTTCAATTTTCCCTTAAATTAATAAGGAGTTTCATATTAGTATACAATTACGGGATGGCAATGTTGCTGTCTCGCGCCGCTCCCGATGGGCCATGAGTCATAAAATCTTTGCGCATGTCACATTCAAGTATCTATTAAACAAATCCATTGTTGGTAGGTTGGGCATTTGAATTGCAGCTGCTGGACTGTAGCCATTTCCTTAGGTTACTAACATCCAAGTTTGAACTAGGGGAGTAGCTAGCGGTGCAAGTGGCTACCACCCATTGATTACAATAAATTTTTGTCCTCTCTTCCGAGTGGCAGAGCTCCTTTGGCCTGAGGGCTTTGGTATTTTAAATAAGTAGGTCCATACGCTTTTTAGTTTTATAGTATTATTAATCAATTACTCCTTTTAAAATTTAATAAAATTGGAAAGTGATATTTACTTATCTAAATAAGGATTACTTGAAAGGTCCTCGCTCTTTTACCTTGCATAAGATAGAAATTTAATCTAGAATCAACTATAGATAAATTTTCAGTTTTGGAAGAACATCTTTTTCCTTATATATATATTACATTGATATAACTTAAATATAATTATTATATACTTATTTTTCTGTTACATGTTATCAAGATAAAGAATATTTTCTTTTATTTTCTCAATTATATATATAATTTAGTTC
>SNVD02015851.1:0-12314 GCA_013180625.2 Boswellia sacra | reverse complement strand
ATGTTTAATAAGAGTTTAGTTCATCATATTGCATTAATAGTGTCATTAAATTCCTCAACTTAAGCATATTTGTAGCATTTTCATCTTTGGAATTAATTTCTCTTAATTTTGGTTTTGTTACAGGTTCGGTAAAATGGGATAACTCTCTATTTATAGATTAGAATGGTGCAATTCTTAATGTTTTGGAAAGCTGATTTAATTGTCTACAAGATTGCATTTCACAAGAATCATCAAATTCGGGCTCTTAGTGGACCAAATTGGGCTTGAAATGAACCCATCTATAGTCTCGGCCCAGTCTGACCAGGCCTCAGTATTTGGACCGTATCTCTCAAAATACGTATCCAAATTGTGCAAATAAATATGTTATAGAAAGCTGAGAGAAATATCTACAACTTTCATGAAGACATGTGATTAAAATTCACAACATTTCGATGTCAAAATTGATGGTCAAAGTGGGTGCCTAATGATCACAATTGTCAAAGATATTTACAACTAATATTTGACAATTATGCCCTTGTAATTTGACAAGTTTGCCCCTGGATGTATCTATAAATAGAGGTGCCTTGTGACCCATTAGGGCATCTGGGCCTTGGCTGGAACATTTTGGCTTTGGCTAGGATCTTGTATTGTGTTTTGTGTGTTTATGTTATTAATGAATTTCCTTTTTCTTGCATTTTATTTTCTTTCTATTATAATGTTCTTCTAAATTCTCTTTTGCTAAGGTGAAAGGGTGAAACCCTTGATATGAGAATAAGGATTCTCTAACCCTTAATATGTGCTTAATAATCTTAATCTTACAATGTGTATTCAATATGATTTATATTTAATTTCTTAATCAATCTTGACACCACTCGTAAAGTGGAGGTCTTGATCCATTGTCGACAATCCTTGGCACATCAAATGCTTGGATCCTTTCTAGATGATGTATGGTTCTTCCTTACCGACACGAATCTAGTTAGGACCTTGATTTGTTGTAGACATATAGTGATTGGCACATTGGATGCTTGAACCCATTTACAAGAAGTGGTATAAATATTGGTAATGAAACAAATATAATTCATATAACTAAAATGGGTTAATTATCCTTATTTGAAATATCAAGGGCGGATCCCCTAACCTAAGCCTTCATTGTTATTGTGTTAATTCCTCTTGTATTTTAATTATTCTATTGTTTATGAACTTTTTATTTTATTTACTATGGTAGGTTCTACAACCTTATGAAATTGTTCTTTAATTTACTATGGTTGGTTATACCACCTATTTCCATGGATGGTTTTACCTCCTCTTGCTTTTTGTTTTATATTTGAATGGTCGGTAATGCCGCCTATCATCTTACATATTTATTGATATTCTCTTGTTATTTCTTTGAATCATCCATATCACATTTGCGTATCTTATAATTTGTAACGCTTAAATTCCCTTCCTCGTGGATCGACCCCGGTCTCACCGGGTTTTATTACTTCGACACTCCTATACTTGGGAGACAATCCTTTTTCGGATGTGTCAAGTTTTTGGCGCCGTTGCCGGAGAAGGTAAAAATTGGCATGCAAAATTGTAAGTATTCTCTTTTCTCATCTTAGATCTAAATTTTTTATTTTTTTGTGTTCATCTTTTCCTCTCTTTTCTTCTCTCTTTCTTGCATGAAAATTTGGTCACGAACATCTAGTGGTAGACTTGTTAGAAAAACGTCATCTTCCTTAGAAAACATGGCCGACAATCATGAGGAAATATTCACGGATGAAGGGGACAACCGTTCGCAAAAAAATGATCAAAACCAACGAAGAACCCTCAGAGACTACATGAATCCGGTAAGGACTAGTGCACCATCTTGTGTAGTTTCTCCTCCAGATTCAATCCATTTCAATTTCAAACCAAGTTTTGTTCGACTTCTACCCACTTTTCATGGCCTTGACATGGAGAACCCATATTCGCACTTGAAACTCTTTGAAGAGGTATGTAGCTCCTATACTGACCAAATTGTAGCATAAACACCATTAGATTAAAGCTTTTTCCTTTTTCTTTAAAAGATAAAGCTATAACATGGCTACAAAATTTGAGGTCAAATTCCATCAGTTCATGGGATGAGATGAAACAACAATTTTTGAAAAAAAATTTTCCTACCCATAGAACAAATTCTCTTAAAAGAAAAATTTCTGATTTCTCTCAAAAATAAGGTGAAACCCTTTACCAATGTTGGGATAGGTATAAGGAACTACTTAATACCTGTCCTCACAATGGTTTTGAGACTTGGAGAGTAGTTGCACACTTCTATGAAGGGTTAACACCTCAAGATAGGCAACTAGTAGAATTAATGTGTAATGGAGAATTTAAAGAAAAAGACCCTGAGGAAGCACGTGACTTCCTAGATTCCTTGGCAGAAAAGGCACAAAATTGGGACACTGCTGGCACCTATGAGGTACCAGGCAAGGCCCCAACCTCGACATCCAATAGAGGCATTTACAACCTTAGGAAAGACCATGACCTTCAAGCCAAATTTGCATCCCTAGCTAGAAAAGTCGAGGCTTTAGAGATGAAAAAGAGTGTCAATTGAAATCTATTCAAGAAAATGTCTGTAACATTTGTGATGACAATGACCATTCTACTGATGATTGCCCAACTTTGCCTGCCTTTATTGAATGTCTCCATGAAGAAGCCAATGCCTTGAACACTTTCAAAAGGCCAAATCACAATCCATATTCCCAAACCTACAATCCTGGTTGGAGAAATCATCCAAATTTTAGCTGGAAAAATGACAATCATGCACAATCTTCACAAGTCCCTTTTCAAACACGACAAAATTTTCAAAATTCTCATGATCATGCATATGCTTCTCCTCCTAGGAATGACCTTTAAGAAACATTGCATTCATTCATTACAAAGCAAGAGACTTTTAATAGCCAAACTGCTCAAACATTAGCAAATTTGTCAGAAACTCTTGCAAAATTTGCATCTACATTTAGCATCCAAGAGAAGGAAAAATTTCCTTCTCAAACATTGCAAAACCCCAAAGATCAATCTAACTCAAATGCAGGGAGTTCAAATAACCATTATTTTGACCAAGCTAAGTTAGTCATGACCCTTCGCAATGGTAAGGTTGTTGAAAAACATATTCCTAACCCTTGTGAGAAAGAAGAAGAATCGATCTCTAAAGGGCAGGAAGAGGTTGCCAAACCAACACCTAGCGAAGAGGAAATAAAATCCTCATCTGTGCCTTCATTTCCTCAAGCATTAGCTACACAAAAGAAGCCAACTCACAATTCTGAAATCTTTGAAATTTTCAAACAGGTAAAGGTCAACATTCCTTTGCTTGATGTGATCAAACAGGTACCTTCTTATGCAAAATTTTTGAAAGACTTGTGCACTGTGAAAAGAAAACTGAATGTGAAAAAGAAGGCATTTCTAGCCGAGCAAGTAAGTGCTATTCTTCAAAATAATAATACAGTGAAATACAAGGATCCAGGTTGTCCTACAATTTCATGTGTTATTGGAGAGCATAAAATTGAACAAGCTTTACTTGATCTTGGTGCTAGTGTGAATTTGCTTCCATATTCAGTTTTTCAGAAACTCAATTTAGATGAGTTAAAACCGACTTCTGTGACTCTTTTGCTTGCTGATAGATCAATTAAAGTACCAAGAGGAGTAGTAGAAGATGTGTTAGTTCAAGTCGATAAATTCATTTACCCAGTGGATTTTATTATCTTGGACACACAACCAGTGGAAGTATGTAATTCAATTCCTGTCATTTTAGGGCGTCCATTTCTAGCTACCTCTAATGCTTTGATTAATTGCAGAATGGAGTCATAAAGCTATCATTTGGGAACATGACATTGGAACTTAATGTTTTCAATATGTGCAAACAACCACATGAGGAAGAAGATGAAATTGAGGAGGCTAATATGATCGAATCTATTGTGGAAGGTCACATCCAAAAAGGGAGTTCTTCTGACCCTTTGGAAACTTGTCTAGTGAATTCATTAGAATCAAGCATGGAACTAGAGTCTGATCTTTTTGATGTATGTTCTTTATTGGATTGTGCACAGGTGATGGAAAAAGGCTCAAAATCAAGATTTGAAGAATTGGGGCAAATGAATGAAAGCAAGGAAAATGAAGCTCCCAAGTTAGAATTGAAGCCCTTGCCTGAAGGACTGAAATATGCATATCTTGGGGAGAATCAGACATATCCGGTGGTAATTTCTTCATCCCTCACATGCGAGCAACAAGGTAAGTTGATAGAAGTGCTGAAAAGGCATAAAAATGCAATTGGGTGGACTTTAAAAGATATACAAGGCATTAACCCTTTAATTTGCACACATAGAATACATTTAGAGGAAAATGCCAAAACATCTCAACAACCTCAAAGGAGAGTAAATCCACACATGAAGGAGGTCATTAGGGCTGAAGTTCTCAAACTACTTGATGTGGGAATTATCTATCCTATTTCTTATAGTAAGTGGGTAAGCCCTACACAAGTAGTACCTAAAAAATCTGGCATTATAGTTGTTAAAAATGAAAAGAGGGAATTATTGCCAACTCGTGTCTCGTCTAGTTGGAGGATGTGCATTGATTATAGAAAATTAAATGCTGTCACTAGAAAAGACCATTTTCCTTTACCCTTCCTTGACCAAATTCTTGAAAGAGTAGCAGGAAACCCCTACTACTGCTTTCTTGATGGATACTCAGGCTACTATCAAATCCCCATTGCACTTGAAGACCAAGAAAGACCACATTCACGTGCCCCTTTGGCACTTTTGCATTTAGGAGAATGCCTTTTGGACTTTGTAATGCCCAGCCACTTTTCAAAGATGCATTTTAAGCATTTTCAGTGACATGGTTGAGCATTGTTTAGAAGTTTTCATGGATGATTTAACTGTCTTTGGAAACTCTTTTGATAATTGTCTTGAAAATTTAGAAAAAGTCCTAAAAAGGTGTGTAGAAAAAGGTCCTTATTTTGAATTGGGAAAAATGTCATTATATGGTCACTTCAGGAATTGTTTTAGGTCATGTGGTGTCTTCTAAAGGAATTGAAGTGGATAAAGCAAAAGTGGAATTATTTTCCCATTTGTCTCCACCAAAAACAGTTAAAGAGGTTCGTTCATTCTTAGGGCATGCTGGATTTTATAGGAGGTTCATAAGAAATTTTAGTGCTATATCCAAACCTCTTTGTAACCTCTTAATAAAAGATACTTCCTTTGAATGGACTCAAGAATGTCAAAATGCCTTTGATACATTAATTGGACTTTTAACAACTGCTCCAATTATGCAATCTTCTGATTGGTCCTTGCCTTTTGAACTGATGTGTGATGCAAGTGACTATGCCCTTGGTGCTGTCTTAGGACAAAGAAAAGAAGGTAAGCCTTATGTCATATACTATACAAGTAGGACTTTAAATGATGCGCAAATGAATTACGCAACAACTGAAAAAGAACTACTTGCAGTAGTATTTGCATTGTACAAATTTCGTTCTTATTTAATTGGCTCCCCAACAATTGTTTACACTGACCATGCAGCTGTGAGATATTTAATGTCTAAACAGGATGCAAAACCTAGATTGATACGGTGGATCTTATTGCTCCAAGAATTCAACATCACAATGAAGGATAAGAAAGGAGCCGAAAATGTCGTTGCTGATCATCTTTCAAGACTAACGACAGAGACATTAATTGAAACTTCACCTATCAATGATTCTTTTCCTGATGAGTTTTTATTTTCTGTTGCTACTATACCTTGGTTTGCTAATATTGTAAATTTTCTTGCGACAGGGAAAATACCACCTCATTGGAATGCTCAAGACAAAAGAAAATTTTTAACCGAGGTGAAAAATTTTTACTGGGATGACCCATATCTGTTCAAATATTGTCCAGACCAAATAATGAGAAGATGCATACCCGACAATGAGGTAAGTAGTGTCATTAATTTTTGTCATTCTGAAGCATGTGGAGGACATTTTTCATCTAGAAAAACTGCTGCTAAGATCTTACAATGTGGATTTTATTGGCCCACCTTATTTAAAGATGCACATGCATTTTGCAAAACGTGTGAAAATTGTCAAAAATTGGGATCCATTTCAAAAAGAAACATGATGCCTTTGAATCCCATTCTTGTTGTTGAATTCTTTGACTGTTGGGGTATTGATTTTATGGGACCCTTTCCACCGTCATTTGGTTTTGTGTATATCCTTGTTGCAGTCGACTATGTTTCAAAATGGGTCGAGGCAACTCCATGTCGAAACAATGACCACAAAACAGTTGTCAAATTCTTGAAAGAGAATATCTTGAGTAGATTTGGAATTCCTCGAGCCATTATTAGTGATGGGGGTACGCATTTTTGTAATAAATCATTTGAAACCTTAATGAGAAATATGGAATAACCCATAAAATTTCTACACCTTATCACCCACAAACAAGTGGACAAGTTGAATTAGCTAATAGGGAGATAAAACAGATCCTAAAAAAAACGGTTAACCCAAATCGTAAAGATTGGTCTTTAAGACTTAGTGATGCACTTTGGGCTTACCGAACTGCTTTTAAAACCTCATTGGGAATGTCTCCTTATAGACTAGTTTATGGAAAACCTTGTCACTTACCTGTGGAAATTGAGCATAAAGCTTATTGGGCCATTTAAACATTCAACACAAATTTGAATGATGCTTGCAAGTTACGTAAACTCCAACTGAGTGAACTTGAAGAAATCAGGAATGAGGCTTATGAAAATTCTAAAATCTACAAAGAAAAATGAAGGTTTTTCATGACAAATCCATTGTTAGAAAATCTTTTGAACCTTCACAAAAAGTTCTTTTGTATAATTCAAGATTGCATTTGTTTCCTGGTATACTTCGGTCTCGTTGGACTGGGCCTTTTATTGTTAAAAATGTTTTCCCTCATGGAGCAGTTGAAATTGAGAACCCAAAGAATGGTAATGTGTTTAAAGTTAATAGACAGCGGTTAAAACCATTCTTTGAAAATTTTGCCCAAAACGAAGAGTCCATTGCTTTAATCGATCCTTTTTAAGGCTTGATTTTTCCCGGTCAAGTGGCGGATACGGTACTCCGTGACATTTAAAGTCGGTTTTTCAGTTCCCTAAAAACTTTTGCTCACCTTGCATCCATTTTCTTTTCTTCTCTCTCATTTTCTTCACATGGATACCATTCTCTCAAAATTGCACAAACATTTTCCCTCTCTTCCTCAAAATGATTTGCTTAAAATTTATAAAGCTCGTGCAGAAAGACTAAGGTTGTTGATGCGTAAGGTATTCCTGCTGATTTAAGATGGTTAATTGAAGCCAAGGTTCGATTTTCCTATGAATTTTCAGATAATCTTGTGTCTCACATGCCAGGTATGGGAAAAAGCTCTTACGCCAAAAAGCGAAGAGCAAAAAGGTTACAAGTTTGTACTAGATGTGCAAGATGGACTTGTAACCAGCGTTGCCGCTCCTTGGGATATTTGTCTAACAATCGAGAGGATAAACTACAGTTCATCAAGAATGGACTGAGTAAGGAGTCTTTGGATGATATCCGAACGACTCTTGAGACGCATTCTTGTGGACTTGTGCAGCGTGAAATTTTTAATTTGTGGACACAATTCCGAGATGAGCAGGAACGCTATAGTCTTGGGAATTTGACTCAAAACGACCCTATTTGCCAGTTTATAAGAAAACTGGATGGGAAGCATATCCCCAACTCATAGAAGGAGTTTAAGCCGATTCTGGACGTAAAACCAGAGGAAGATGTGAGCCACAGTCACAACTACCTGTACCTATGCACGTGCATCATTTTGATTTTAATACCCTAATTCTGTAATTTCTGAATTGTATCTGTTTTTGACTTATGGTGTCTTATTTCATCATCTTTTGACCTTTTTTTGCATTATTGTCAACTTTTTCAACAACCAATCGAGCTACCTAGATAGATATCATCATTAACATACCTTTTTGCACTCCATAAATACCACATGTCTTGGTCTCTTCGTCACACATAGTTAGAGAGTCACATAGACATGGAGGGAACTTCAAAACGTCGAATCCAAAGGATATGTGTATTCTGTGGATCTCGACCAGGTAAAAGTGAAGAGTTCGTAGAAGTAGCGAATTATCTTGGTAGGCTACTGGCTGAAAAAAAGATTCATATGGTTTATGGGGGAGGTAGCCTCGGGTTAATGGGTTGTGTGTCAACAGCTGCACATGTAGGGGGTACTCAAGTTTTAGGAGTTATTCCTAAAGCATTTCCTAAAGCTTTGGCTGTAGAAAGTATTGTTGGAAAAACGGTTGGGAAGGAGTTACAGTTCTCCTCTATGCATGAACGCATGGCACATATGCTCATCAATTCAGATGCCTTTATTGCTTTACCAGGTGGCTTTGGTACTTTGGAAGAAATTTTTCAAATTGCCTCTTGGGCCGGCACTGGGTAATCGCCATCGAAAACCGGCTAGGTTTGTTGAATGTCAAAAATTTCTTCTTTTATCCTTTGATAAGTTTTGTGAGTTGCAGCTGTGGACATGAATTTTATCACGCTCATTTGCAGGCAGAGAGTGATGCCTTTATATTCTGCGCACTTCTGCTGGTGAGCTAGCTTGACAAATTACAAGAAGTTGAGGTATTGAACGCTAAAAACCCAGCTATTTTTGTACCCACTGGCAAATTAATTGGGCAGGAGGGCAAAACAAAAAGTGCAAATTGGATTTGAATCTCCGTTTGTAATTTTTTATTCTTGTCCTTTATTTTATTTTATTTTATTTTTAGCATGTTATTTTATGAGTCTTTCAGGTCATCTTTCTTGAATAACAGAAACTTCAGGTAATGTCTCCTATACTTTATCTCTCTATATTTAAACATTGAGGACAATGTTTCATTTGATTGGGGGGGAAGGATAGTAGACATAAGTGTGTCTTGAAATTTTATTTTTTCTTGCAAAAAAAGAAAAAAAAAGCGAGTTAGTAATTAGATTCAGAGTGCGGTGTAAGGAGTTCAAATCCTTTTGAGACGCATTCTGGGTCAGGAATGGCAGAGTAGGGAGGACCAGTTTGAACTCTTGAAACCCATTCTAACCAATTTGTCATTTTATTCTTGCATTTTTGAAGATTTATTTGATATTATTTAGTCTGATTTTTGAATTTTATAACGTAGGAGTCTTATTCATTTCACTTTGAATATGTCAAATCTATGCCTCTCACGAACCTTTCTATTTAAATTGTGTGCTTATGTACTCATTAAGCAAGTATTTACATAACCTTCTTGAAACACACACATACTCTTGATTAAAAAAAATATGATTGTGGATGGGCTTAAAATGAAATGTTGTAATATTTGAGTTCTTTTGTTTGTTTAGGATAACAACACAAAGGAAGGGGAAAGTGTTTAAAAAAAAAGTGAAAAAAAAGAGAAAAAAAGAGAGAGAAAGCAATTGTGGATAAGTTTGGTCTCGTAGCCTCCTTAATTCGAGCAATTAAGCCCGAGGGGTGCCTCAACACATAATACCCTAAGACCAACTGGTTTGGGAGCTATTGCTCGCTCGCTAACATGGATTAAGGAGAAGCTAATGATTGAACCTTGCACTATCCACAAGTTTCTAAGCAAAAATAAAGCATCGGCAACCCGAGTCGTTAAGCTCGAAGGGGTGTCTTAACACCTAATGCCCTAAGGCCAACTGGTCTGGAAGTCATTAGCCTAAGGCTCGCTACATGGGTTAAAGATGCATTCCTTCAAAAAAAAAAAAAAGAGAGAGAGAAAAATATATATATATATATATAAAATGAATAAATGCCCCTTACCCAAGGTTGTTAGCCTTAACAACTACTAGAACCGATATGGCTTATTTCTAATAAGCCCCATAGTCATGTGTCAACTGAGCACAAAAGAAGGTTTGTGGATATCTTGACTGAAGGGTACATGAGTCATTTAAAAAAAAAATCAGTTGAGAGTTGTTTATTTGGATAAAATCAAGGAGAGTGCAATAATGACCACCTTGGATGTAAAATCTATAAATCACTTCTAAATAATAACGCTTTAATTGTTAGGGACTAGCAATAAGCTAGTTGGCGGGTGTGATGAACACTTAAATATGCATGTTTAATAAGAGTTTAGTTCATCATATTGCATTAATAGTGTCATTAAATTTCTCAACTTAAGCATATTTGTAGCATTTACATCTTTGGAATTAATTTCTCTTAATTTTGGTTTTGTTACAGGTTCGGTAAAATGGGCATAACTCTCTATTTATAGATCAGAATGGTGCAATTCTTAATGTTTCGGAAAGCTGATTTAATTTTCCTAAAAAACATAGTTATGCATTTCACAGGTCTATCATCAAATTCGTGCCTCTCTTAGTGGACCAAATATTGGGCTTGAAGTGACCAAATCTATAGTCTCGGCCATCGCGCTGACCAGGCGCTGCGTATTGGACGGCGTATCTCTCAAAATACGTATCGCAAATTGTGCATAAATCAATATGTTGCTAGAAAGCTGAGAGAAATATCTACAACTTTCATGAAGACATGTGATTAAAATTCACAACATTTAGATGTCAAAATTGATGGTCAAAGTCGGTGCCTAATGATCTCAATTGTCAAAGATATTTACAACTAATATTTGACAATTATGCCCTTGTAATTTGACAAGTTTGCCCCTGGATTTATCTATAAATAGAGGTGCCTTGTGACCCATTAGGGCATCTTGGCCTTGGCGTGGAACATTTTGGCTTTGGCTTAGGTATCTTTGTATGTGTTTTGTGTGTTTATGTTATTAATGAATTTCCTTTTTCTGCAATTTTATTTTCTTTTCTATTATAATGTTCTTCTAATTTCTCTTTTGCTAAGAGTGAAAGGATGAAACCCTTGATATTGAGTAATAAGGATCTGCTAACCCTTAATATGTGCTTAATAATCTTAATCTTATAATGTTTATTCAATATAGATTTATATTAATTTCTTAATCAATCTTGACACCAACTCGTAATAGTGGAGGTCTTGTCCATTGTCGAGCAATCCTTGGCACATCAAATGCTTGGATGCCTTTCTAGGATGATGTATTGGTTCTTCTTACCGACAGTGCAATCTTATGTTTAAAAAGGCTATCTAGTTAGGATACCTTGTTTGTTGTAGTACATATGATGATTGGCACATTGGATGCTTGAATCCATTTACAAGAAGTGGTATAAATATTGGTAATGAAACAAATATAATTCATATAACTAAAATGGGTTAATTATCCTTATTTGAAATAGCAAGGGCGGATCCCCTAACCTTAGCCTTCATTATTATTGGTGTTAGATTCCTGGCTTGTATTTTAATTATTCTATTTGTTTTGAACCTTTTAATTTTATTTACTATGTAGGTTCTACCACCTTATGAAATCTGTTCGTGTGTTACTTATGGTTGGTAACCACCTATTTCCATGGATGGTTTTACCTCCTCTTGCTTTTTGTTGTATATTTGAATGGTCGGTAATACCGCCTACCATCTTACATATTTATTGATATTATCTTGTCATTTCTTTGAATTATTCATATAATATTTGTTTAGCTTATAATTTGTAACGCTTAAATTCCCTTCCTCGTGGATCGACCCCGGTCTCACCGGGTTTTATTACTTCGACACTCCTATACTTGGGAGACAATCCTTTTTCGGATGTGTCAATAGCCATAGATTTTATTATGGGTTTGCCTAGAACTCAAAATGGGCATGATGCTATTTGGGTAGTTGTTGATAGATTGACTCAATCTGCACATTTCCTTTCCGTGCGTACTACCTTTACCATGGACCCATATGCTCAACTTTATATAAATGAAATTATTAGACTTCATGGGGTACTTGTGTCTATTATTTTTTATTAGGATCCAAGGTTCCGCTTCTTATTTTGGAAGAGTCTGCATAAAGCCATGGGTACTAATTGAATTTTAGTAACGCTTTTCACCCTCAAATGGATGGGCAATCTGAGTGGACTATTTAGATTTTGGAAGATATGCTAAGGGCTTATGTGATTGCTTTCAAGGGTAGCCGGGATAAGCATTTAACCTTAGTGAAATTTGCTTATAATAATAGTTATCAGACTATAATTAGTATGACCTCTTATGAAGTATTATATGGGAAGAAATGTAGATCTCCCGTTCATTAGGATGCGGTTGGTGATAGGAAGATACTTGGACCCAAAATCGTTCAACAAACTTTTGAAGTCATTGAGAAAGTGAAGGAAAGGATGAGAGCATCCCAGAGTAGATAGAAAAGCTATGCTGATTATCGAAGGAAGAAATTAGAATTTGAAGTGGGAGACAGTGTTTTCCTCAAAGTTGCCCCAATAAAATGAGTGATAAGATTTGATAAGAAAGG
>SNVD02015849.1:0-12357 GCA_013180625.2 Boswellia sacra | reverse complement strand
TAACTTTACCCTTGATATTTCCAAGCCTACTTTGCCAAACACTATCAAAGTCATGATCCAGTTACCTGGATTAGAAATGAATCCCAATGAGTCAGCCCTTGCAATTCATCATTCCATGACCTATAAAGTCCAAACACATCTCTTTTCCCTGAACCACTCAAATATGCCAATTACTAGACTCACTGGTAATGGTATAATCATTCAGCCCCAAACTTTCAAGCAAAATCAGCTCGTTTTTCCTCCAAAATGGATTAATGAGTATGAGCAGAGTAACCAGCCTCAAACTGTCCATGACAAGCCAAAGATAGAAAAGCTGTCTGCTGGCAGAACCTCAGTTTCTTTTCCCAGAGAATCAGTTCCTATCTATCCCTGTGAAAAGTGTCAGCTGGATGGCAAGAATCCTAGATCTTGCACTCATATGCCCAGAACTCATTTTCTTCCTAGATCTCATTCAGTGAAATATGGCGGATCCATCAATATGTTCAAATTTCCAGAAAATGATGTTGTCTCTAATGCCTCTGGAAATTACGTTGCTGGAAGCTGGGTTGTTCAAAAGCTTGATCCAACAGAGTTTGGTCCTATTGAAAAGGCGGTCAACTGGCACAACACTAATGCTCTACAACAAAACAGAGCGTTAGAAGCCATTGCTGAGCAGCAAGAGCAGATTAAGCAAGAACTTCAAGCGATACGCAGGCGACTGAAGAAAGTTCACAAGCTAACAGTCAAACAACTTTCAGATGCTCATGAAAAACCTCGTCCAATCAACATGATTGTCAGTACTGGAGTTGACAGTGACTATTTTCTTAATCAAGTTCGTGAAGAGCAGCGAAGATTCTTTGAGCAAAGGAAGAAAAAGAAGATTTCTTGGAAGAAAGATAAGCCAAGAAAGAATTCTGATATTTGGGAAGAAAGTCCTACGGGCAACAGTGTCAAAGGCTTTGGGAGAAATTATGAAATGCCACATGTGCAACCATGGCCTATTCATGCCTCTGGTTGGGATGATGATCTATCTGGTTCTACATCAGATGGATCAAACAATTCCTCTGAATCTTTATCTTCCTCAGTTGCTGAACCGGTTATGATGGAGCAGCCACATATTCCTGCAAATCCGACATATGGTGATACTACTGGTAGATTCAGACAGAGAACTCCTCAGTTTAAGCCAGACATGAGCAGAGGAGAAACATCAGGAGTATCTTCTTCGGCAAATGTTGGTGAAAACCAAAATCAAGAAAATCAAGAAGAGCTTGATGTTCAGATTCAGGTGCCAAACGCTCCAAATGTAAAAATTTTTGGAATATTAATGGTCTAAAACTAGAAGAAAGACCAGCATATTTTGAAAAGATGTTAGCTTGGGCAGAAGGAGAAATACAACGTGCTCCACATCTTAGCAAACGAGCAGTCACTCTTCGACTTGTCTCAGGATTTCTTGGATCCTTGAGAAGATGGTGGGCAGATACATTTTATGTGGCAGAAAAGGAGTATATCCTTAGTCATGATCAACCATATAATGAGTTAATCAGATATATAGTTGCTCATTTCTTTGGTACTGGAGAGCGAGAAAGTGAAATTGCTGAGAAGGAATATATTCAGAACAAGTGCTGTGATGTCCAAATGCTTGAGCAATATTTCCTCAAACAAGAATCTCTCTACTTCAAATTTAACAACCAGTCGGATACAATCAAAAGAACTTTTGTTCTTAATATGCCAGGTCCAGTAGCAGAGATGATTGAAGCAAAACTAAAAGCAGATGGGATAACTGATCTTGCACCATACAGCCTCGCCAGTCTCTATCAGTTAGCAACAGAAGTGATTCAAACTCATTGTCGCAATCAGGATCTCAAAAAGCAAATGAAACAGATTGAGAAAACTTCTCTTACAAAATACTGCAACAAAAAGCCGCAAGAATTTGGATGTTCTCATCTATCCCATTGCAAGTGCAAAAAAGAGACGAATTCTAAGAAAAAATTTGCCAAGTCTTGGAAGCAGAGTATAAAGACTAAGTATCGTTTTGTCAAAAAGCGAAAGTTCCCAAAGCAATCAGGCAAATGTTTTATTTGCGGAAAGAAGGGACATTTTGCCAGGCAATGCAAGCAGAAAAAGAAAGCTCCAATCAGACTTCTTCAACTTCTCAATGAGCCAGAATTTTCAGATGAATGGTATTACTGGTCAGATGATCCAGAAGATGCTTTGTTCTCAATAGAGGTCCAGTCAGATGATTCAGAAGATGAAACCAGCAGTGCATCAGAAGTTATCATGAATATTCCTCGTGAGGTACCTATTGATCTTACTATGCAGTCAGGTCCAATTGTTCGCCCATATGTCAAAGTGGTAATTCAAATTTCTGATCAAGACCAAGTTGCACTCTCTGCACTTATTGATACTGGAGCAGTTTCCTCTATAATCCATAGCAACTGTCTTCCAAAGTCTCTATTTATTCCTACAGCAGTCAGATTTTCAGCCGCTAGGGGAGATTTGTTTCAAAGCAGCAAATGCACTAGAGCTATTAATCTATTGCCATTTCATAAACGGCATAGCTTTTTTGCGTTTGATCAGTCAGGCGAAGATCTATTGCTTGGGATGGATTTCCTAAGTATTCTCTCTCCATTCACTTTTCATCCTGACAAGAATTGTTGAATCATCTTTCTACTTGTCAACTTGTCAGGGAACAAGAATATCTTTTCAGCAATATGTGGCATTGGCTTTGTGTACAATGAGCCAGAATTTTCAGATGAATGGTATTACTGGTCAGATGATCCAGAAGATGCTGTTGAGGTAGGTCTCAATCAAGGTCATGTTATCATACAAGTTGAGCCTAACTTTACCCTTGAGAAAGCTCCAATCAGACTTCTTCAACTTATCAATGAGCCAGAATTTTCAGATGAATGGTATTACTGGTCAGATGATCCAGAAGATGCTTTGTTCTCAATAGAGGTCCAGTCAGATGATTCAGAAGATGAAACCAGCAGTGCATCAGAAGTTATCATGAATATTCCTCGTGAGGTACCTATTGATCTTACTATGCAGTCAGGTCCAATTTTTCGCCCATATGTCAAAGTGGTAATTCAAATTTCTGATCAAGACCAAGTTGCACTTCTCTTTTTTGCACTTGCAATGGGATAGATGAGAACATCCAAATTCTTGCGGCTTTTTGTTGCAGTAGACATGATGTGACTTGATGTGACATAAAGCAATAAAGCATGATGTGAGTCATGCTAGTGTAATGATGTTGTATTGTCT
Organism: Boswellia sacra; assembly: GCA_013180625.2. Classification (NCBI taxonomy): domain Eukaryota; kingdom Viridiplantae; phylum Streptophyta; class Magnoliopsida; order Sapindales; family Burseraceae; genus Boswellia; species Boswellia sacra. Next base: position 9,117 of record SNVD02015849.1, on the reverse strand, counting down.
TTATGTGTGAGTCATGTAGTGAGGTGTCCAGTGTTATGATGATAATGATAAGGAGTGAGTTGTAAAGTAGTGTATACGTGTAAAGGAGATTCCTTAGAGATAAGGAAGCATCCTAGCATAGTATCCTGGCTTGGCCTATATAAAGGATACTTGGGCTTTGTATTGGGACACGGAATACTAGCCGAGTCTCTCTTGTGTCTATCCCTTGTGTAATTTCTTTCTCTAGTAATAGAATCAGAGCTTGTACTCTGAGCCTAGTTGTTTTAATGGTATCAGAGCCTATCCTCCCAAAAGGAGTTGAAGTTTAAGGTTCAAAATAATAAAGTTCTCTCAGTTCGGCCCTGCCGTCGGTTGAATTTTATCATTTTGATATCTTTTGATACTGGAGCAGTTTCCTCTATAATCCATAGCAACTGTCTTCCAAAGTCTCTATTTATTCCTACAGCAGTCAGATTTTCAGCCGCTAGTGGAGATTTGTTTCAAAGCAGCAAATGCACTAGAGCTATTAATCTATTGCCATTTCATAAACGGCATAGCTTTTTTGCGTTTGATCAGTCAGGCGAAGATCTATTGCTTGGGACCACTTTGCTTCCGCTTTAATCTTCATCATTGTCGAAGAAGAAGTCGTCCTGCCATGGAACTTGATTGATTGGTGGAAGTTGTGGATCAACTGGTTCGTTAGGCAGCTGTGGCTGTGGCCAATCTTCCCATCCTTCATCGAGATCTTCCCAAGGTGGTGAAGGATTCTGAATCTCATTGGCTCTTCCTTGCTTGCGAAGCCATTCATGGTAATCATGCCGATATTCTTGAATCGACTCATCTTCAGAACTGTCATTTACGAGCTCTAGACTTTTAATCCTTTCTTTATAGAAGAGATCTGGTGAATTGAGGACATTGTCTGAGACAGGACTGTGAGTACAGTATAACAACGGCATTTGATAGACTTCTGCCAATCTCTTTCTTGCGTGCAGACATCCTTCCCAACACGTCTGGATATCATCACTCATATGATCATGGATAATTGGCTCAATAAATGGTTCTCTTGTTCTTCCCCATATATCGCTTAACTGAAAAATTACTATCATCTTGTGGACAATTTGAAATCCACCTTTGAGCGTAAGCGTTAAGAGATCTTCAAAGATTGGAGAGAACATCCGATCAAACCATCGATTAGGGTTATACCTTCTGCTCCTGTGAATTAATACAGGATCAAATACCATCGCTATTGGATATAGGTTGAACAATAGCCAATAGGAATAGTATCCTAGAGGAGAAGCTTCAGGTATGACTGAAGACCCCAATTTGTGTCTTCATCATGGACCACATGAAAATTTGGAGAGATCTGGTAGACCGTCTCAAAAATTTGATCTGGATTTGGTGAAGGAGAAAGCAATTGAAATCTCCTTTCTTCTGTGCTAGGACTCATCATGCATTGATATAAAAGATCCCATGTTCTTCCAAAAGTTTTGTCTGATGTTTCTGGATAGTCACGTGCATAAAACACCCGATCTTCAATATCTGTTTTGATTTCTGGAGGCAAAAGAGAACAGAATGATGGAAGATCATAAAGGAATTCTGTTCCTTTCATTTTTGTTAGACCTGGTGGTTCCATTATTGTTTTGCCTTTGTAATCTTCAAGAGTTTGAGGAAGTTTTCGCCTTCTGAGACCTTCCTGTCTTCTTTCAAAGGCATCCTGACCCAGCATGTATGGCTTAGATGAACTGGAAGCCATTGTTATAACTTGAATAGGTCTAGGAATTGGTCTGGACAGAAAATCTGCTAACACGTTTGATTGACCTTTGATGTAGCGAACCTTGAACTTGAATCTCGAAAGAGACTCTGACCATCTAGCGAGTTGAGGATCTGGAATCTCGCCTTCTCTTCTTCTAAGCAATCCCTCGAAATATTTGTAGTCTGTTTCAACCACAAATTCCTCAAGAGAGAGATGAAATTGAAATTTTTTGATAGCGTTGATGACCGCTAACACTTCTTTCTTGGATGAAGGATAGTGTTGTTGAGAGTCTGAGAACTGCCCGGATTTATATGCACAAATTCTTCTGTAGCTCCCTTCTTGTTCAAGTAGCACTGCTCCCCAAAATTTGTCACTTGCGTCAGTCTGAAGGATGAGTTGTCCCGTGTCAGGAATCTTTAAAGGAGGAAGAGACCTGCATTTTTCTTTCAAATCAATTACAGCTTGTGTCGCTTCGTCAGACCAGGCTGCTGCTTTCTTCCTTATATGCCTTGAGATTTTGCTAGTGTATCTGGACAAATTCTTTATATAATCTCCTGCATAATTGACGATTCCCAAGAATTGTTGAATCATCTTTCTGCTTGTCAACTTGTCAGGGAACAAGAATATCTTTTCAGCAATATGTGGCATTGGCTTTGTGTAGCCATCCTTGATATGTAATCCAAGGAAATCTACTTCTGGGATTCCAATGAACATCTTTCTTTCGGATAAGACCAAGCCATGCTCAAAAGTTATTCCTTGGTGGTAAAAATGTTACTTGTTTCATTGCAGTTCTAGATACTCGTTGGCAGTCTTTTGAAAAAGCTTTGATATCAGCTGTTGAGGTAGGTCTCAATCAAGGTCATGTTATCATACAAGTTGAGCCTAACTTTACCCTTGATATTTCCAAGCCTACTTTGCCAAACACTATCAAAGTCATGATCCAGTTACATGAATTAGAAATGAATCCCAATGAGTCAGCCCTTGCAATTCATCATTCCATGACCTATAAAGTCCAAACACATCTCTTTTCCCTGAACCACACAAATATGCCAATTACTAGACTCACTGGTAATGGTATAATCATTCAGCCTCAGACTTTCAAGCAAAATCAGCTCGTTTTTCCCCCAAAAATTAAAACAACTAGGCTCAGAGTACAAGCTCTGATTCTATTACTAGAGAAAGAGATTACACAAGGGATAGACACAAGAGAGACTCGGCTAGTATTCCGTGTCCCAATACAAAGCCCAAGTATCCTTTATATAGGCCAAGCCAGGATACTATGCTAGGATGCTTCCTTATCTCTAAGGAATCTCCTTTACACGTATACACTACTTTACAACTCACACCTTATCATTATCATCATAACACTGGACACCTCACTATATGACTCACACATAAAGACAATACAACATCATTACACTAGCATGACTCACATCATGCTTTATTGCTTTATGTCACATCAAGTCACATCATGTCTTAAAGTCCAAACACATCTCTTTTCCCTGAACCACTCAAATATGCCAATTACTAGAGGCATGAATAGGCCATGGTTGCACATGTGGCATTTCATAATTTCATATTAAGAACAAAAGTTCTTTTGATTGTATCCGACTGGTTGTAACTTTACCCTTGATATTTCCAAGCCTACTTTGCCAAACACTATCAAAGTCATGATCCAGTTACATGGATTAGAAATGAATCCCAATGAGTCAGCCCTTGCAATTCATCATTCCATGACCTATAAAGTCCAAACACATCTCTTTTCCCTGAACCACACAAATATGCCAATTACTAGACTCACTGGTAATGGTATAATCATTCAGCCTCAGACTTTCAAGCAAAATCAGCTCGTTTTTCCCCCAAAATGGATTAATGAGTATCTCTTTCTCTAGTAATAGAATCAGAGCTTGTACTCTGAGCCTAGTTGTTTTAATGGTATCAGAGCCTATCCTCCCAAAAGGAGTTGAAGTTTAAGGTTCAAAATAATAAAGTTCTCTCAGTTCGGCCCTGCCGTCGGTTGAATTTTATCATTTTGATATCTTATGAATTTCTGAGTTAGAAGTTGTGATTCAGTTAAGGCTATCCAGAGTGAAGAAATATAGATTGAGGATACTTTTCTATTGTGGTGTGAATGCTCGAAAAGAAAGCCAAGGTGGCGTGAGAAAAAAGAGCTAATATCCACAAGAAAAGTTATATCTATATTCTCCTTTTGTAGTAAGACCCTGAGAGGCAACATAAGGACAATGGATAACCAAGAGATAGCAACGACTGAATTTGCAAAGTCTTCTTCAGAAGTTCCTTCTTCTTCTAGTTCGGTCACAAACTTTAAAGGATTAAGAGGATCTAGATGAAAGGGTTGTAGAGAATTGGGTTTAGTATCTGACTCATAATGAAAGTTTGTGACCGAACTAGAAGAAGAAGGAACTTCTGAAGAAGACTTTGCAAATTCAGTCGTTGCTATCTCTTGGTTATCCATTGTCCTTATGTTGCCTCTCAGGGTCTTACTACAAAAGGAGAATATAGATATAACTTTTCTTGTGGATATTAGCTCTTTTTCTCACGCCACCTTGGCTTTCTTTTCGAGCATTCACACCACAATAGAAAAGTATCCTCAATCTATATTTCTTCACTCTGGATAGCCTTAACTGAATCACAACTTCTAACTCAGAAATTCATAAGATATCAAAATGATAAAATTCAACCGACGGCAGGGCCGAACTGAGAGAACTTTATTATTTTGAACCTTAGACTTCAACTCCTTTTGGGAGGATAGGCTCTGATACCATTAAAACTACTAGGCTCAGAGTACAAGCTCTGATTCTATTACTAGAGAAAGAGATTACACAAGGGATAGACACACGAGAGACTCGGCTACTATCCTTCATCCAAGAAAGAAGTGTTAGCGGTCATCAACGCTATCAAAAAATTTCAATTTCATCTCTCTCTTGAGGAATTTGTGGTTGAAACAGACTACAAATATTTCGAGGGATTGCTTAGAAGAAGAGAAAGCGAGATTCCAGATCCTCAACTCGCTAGATGGTCAGAGTCTCTTTCGAGATTCAAGTTCAAAGTTCGCTACATCAAAGGTGAATCAAACGTGTTAGCAGATTTTCTGTCCAGACCAATTCCTAGACCTATTCAAGTTATAACAATGGCTTCCAGTTCCTCTAAGCCATACATGCTGGGTCAGGATGCCTTTGAAAGAAGACAGGAAGATCTCGATGAAGGATGGGAAGATTGGCCACAGCCACAACTGCCTAACGAACCAGTTGATCCACTACTTCCACCAATCAATCAAGTTCCATGGCAGGATGATTTCTTCTTCGACAATGATGAAGATTAAAGCGGAAGCAAAGTGGACCCGTCACTGGTTGTTAAATTTGAAGTAGAGAGATTCTTGTTTGAGGAAATATTGCTCAAGCATTTGGACATCACAGCACTTGTTCTGAAGATATTCCTTCTCAGCAATTTCACTTTCTCGCTCTCCAGTACCAAAGAAATGAGCAACTATATACAGCAGTCAGATTTTCAGCCGCTAGTGGAGATTTGTTTCAAAGCAGCAAATGCACTAGAGCTAAAAATGTCAAATCTCTTGCTCCAAAGTTTGAAACAGAGCACAAAGAACTTCTAGAATGCTGTGGAGATGTTCCAAACAAGTTCTGGTCTCGAGAACAATATTTTGTTTCTCTCCCTTACAACTTCTGAATCATCTGACTGGACCTCTATTGAGAACAAAGCATCTTCTGGATCATCTGACCAGTAATACCATTCATCTGAAAATTCTGGCTCATTGATAAGTTGAAGAAGTCTGATTGGAGCTTTCTTTTTCTGCTTGCATTGCCTGGCAAAATGTCCCTTCTTTCCGCAAATAAAACATTTGCCTGATTGCTTTGGGAACTTTCGCTTTTTGACAAAACGATACTTAGTCTTTATACTCTGCTTCCAAGACTTGGCAAATTTTTTCTTAGAATTCTTCTCTTTTTTGCACTTGCAATGGGATAGATGAGAACATCCAAATTCTTGCGGCTTTTTGTTGCAGTATTTTGTAAGAGAAGTTTTCTCAATCTGTTTCATGTGCTTTTTGAGATCCTGATTGCGACAATGAGTTTGAATCACTTCTGTTGCTAACTGATAGAGACTGGCGAGGCTGTATGGTGCAAGATCAGTTATCCCATCTGCTTTTAGTTTTGCTTCAAGCATCTCTGCTACTGGACCTGGCATATTAAGAACAAAAGTTCTTTTGATTGTATCCGACTGGTTGTTAAATTTGAAGTAGAGAGATTCTTGTTTGAGGAAATATTGCTCAAGCATTTGGACATCACAGCACTTGTTCTGAAGATATTCCTTCTCAGCAATTTCACTTTCTCGCTCTCCAGTACCAAAGAAATGAGCAACTATATATCTGATTAACTCATTATATGGTTGATCATGACTAAGGATATACTCCTTTTCTGCCACAGAAAATGTATCTGCCCACCATCTTCTCAAGGATCCAAGAAATCCTGAGACAAGTCGAAGAGTGACTGCTCGTTTGCTAAGATGTGGAGCGCGTTGTATTTCTCCTTCTGCCCAAGCTAACATCTTTTCAAAATATGCTGGTCTTTCTTCTAGTTTTAGACCATCAATATTCCAAAAAGTTTTTACATTTGGAGCGTTTGGCACCTGAATCTGAACATCAAGCCTAGCACAGAAGAAAGGAGATTTCAATTGCTTTCTCCTTCACCAAATCCAGATCAAATTTTTGAGACGGTCTACCAGATCTCTCCAAATTTTCATGTGGTCCATGATGAAGACACAAATTGGGGTCATTCAGTCATACCTGAAGCTTCTCCTCTAGGATACTATTCCTATTGGCTATTGTTCAACCTATATCCAATAGCGATGGTATTTGATCCTGTATTAATTCACAGGAGCAGAAGGTATAACCCTAATCGATGGTTTGATCGGATGTTCTCTCCAATCTTTGAATCCTTGAACAAGAAGCTTCAGGTATGACTGAATGACCCCAATTTGTGTCTTCATCATGGACCACATGAAAATTTGGAGAGATCTGGTAGACCGTCTCAAAAATTTGATCTGGATTTGGTGAAGGAGAAAGCAATTGAAATCTCCTTTCTTCTGTGCTAGGACTCATCATGCATTGATATAAAAGATCCCATGTTCTTCCCAAAGTTTTGTCTGATGTTTCTGGATAGTCACGTGCATAAAACACCCGATCTTCAATATCTGTTTTGATTTCTGGAGGCAAAAGAGAACAGAATGATGGAAGATCATAAAGGAATTCTGTTCCTTTCATTTTTGTTAGACCTGGTGGTTCCCTTATTGTTTTGCCTTTGTAATCTTCAAGAGTTTGAGGAAGTTTTCGCCTTCTGAGACCTTCCTGTCTTCTTTCAAAGGCATCCTGACCCAGCATGTATGGCTTAGATGAACTGGAAGCCATTGTTATAAATTGAATAGGTCTAGGAATTGGTCTGGACAGAAAATCTGCTAACACGTTTGATTCACCTTTGATGTAGCGAACCTTGAACTTGAATCTCGAAAGAGACTCTGACCATCTAGCGAGTTGAGGATCTGGAATCTCGCCTTCTCTTCTTCTAAGCAATCCCTCGAAATATTTGTAGTCTGTTTAAACCACAAATTCCTCAAGAGAGAGATGAAATTGAAATTTTTTGATAGCGTTGATGACCGCTAACACTTCTTTCTGGGATGAAGGATAGTGTTGTTGAGAGTCTGAGAACTGCCCGGATTTATATGCACAAATTCTTCTGTAGCTCCCTTCTTGTTCAAGTAGCACTGCTCCCCAAAATTTGTCACTTGCGTCAGTCTGAAGGATGAGTTGTACCGTGTCAGGAATCTTTAAAGGAGGAAGAGACCTGCATTTTTCTTTCAAATCAATTACAGCTTGTGTCGCTTCGTCAGACCAGGCTGCTGCTTTCTTCCTTATATGCCTTGAGATTTTGCTAGTGCATCTGGACAAATTCTTTATATAATCTTCTGCATAATTGACGATTCCCAAGAATTGTTGAATCATCTTTCTACTTGTCAACTTGTCAGGGAACAAGAATATATTTCACTGAATGAGATCTAGGAAGGAAATGAGTTCTGGGCATATGAGTGCAAGATCTAGGATTCTTGCCATCCAGCTGACACTTTTCGCAGGGATAGATAGGAATTGATTCTCTTGGAAAAGAAACTGAGGTTCTACCGGCAGACAACTTTTCTATCTTTGGCTTGTCGTGGACAGTTTGAGGCTTGTTACTCTGCTCATACTCATTAATCCATTGTGGGGGAAAAACGAGCTGATTTTGCTTGAAAGTCTGAGGCTGAATGATTATACCATTACCAGTGAGTCTAGTAATTGGCATATTTGTGTGGTTCAGGGAAAAGAGATGTGTTTGGACTTTATAGGTCATGGAATGATGAATTGCAAGGGCTGACTCATTGGGATTCATTTCTATTCCATGTAACTGGATCATGACTTTGATAGTGTTTGGCAAAGTAGGCTTGGAAATATCAAGGGTAAAGTTAGGCTCAACTTGTATGATAACATGACCTTGATTGAGACCTACCTCAACAGCTGATATCAAAGCTTTTTCAAAAGACTGCTAACGAGTATCTAGAACTGCAATGAAACAAGTAACATTTTTACCACCAAGGAATAATGGTTGCAATCCTATTCGAATTGCTCCCAGATGAATTCCACGGTAGCCTTCTCGACTGTATCTTTGGATATCTGGGGCGGAAATTATAGGAAGATAGGTTTCTGAAGAACTTGAAGAAATAGACTGGACGGACACTTCCGAGGACTTGTACACAGACTTGAGTTTAGGGGTTATAAACGGAACAAGGGTTTTTAGTTTAGGAATAAGAACACTGACATCATAGAACTTATAAGGATTAAGAGGATCTAGATGAAAGGGTTGTAGAGAATTGGGTTTAGTATCTGACTCATACTCTGCCTCATAATGAAAGTTAGTGACCGAACTAGAAGAAGAAGGAACTTCTGAAGAAGACTTTGCAAATTCAGTCGTTGCTATCTCTTGGGTATCCATTGTCCTTATGTTGCCTCTCAGGGTCTTACTACAAAAGGAGAATATAGATATAACTTTTCTTGTGGATATTAGCTCTTTTTTCTCACGCCACCTTGGCTTTCTTTTCGAGCATTCACACCACAATAGAAAAGTATCCTCAATCTATATTTCTTCACTCTGGATAGCCTTAACTGAATCACAACTTCTAACTCAGAAATTCATAAGATATCAAAATGATAAAATTCAAACGACGGCAGGGCCGAACTGAGAGAACTTTATTATTTTGAACCTTAGACTTCAACTCCATTTGGGAGGATAGGCTCTGATACCAATAATACAAAGAGGCTCAAAGTA